>CACRXK020001751.1:5155-39801 GCA_902702795.2 Paramuricea clavata
CGACATTCACCGCTAACGCATATGGTTTGAATGCCTCTGAAAATGCCTACATTTTAGCGGGAGCTATATTTCTGTAGCTACAATATTGAGCGAGAAAACGTTGCCTAAACGACGGGGTCAAAATCACACAATGTAAACAAAATTTGAAACCAGAATTATAATTAGAAAGTTTAATTTTAATTAAATTAATGCAACATAAACATGACTTTTATTCGTCTATATCTGTGCGAATATTACAGGTACAATAATTTTACGCATATTGTCAGATAACTGGTGAAATCAGCTACATTTTGGTACAAGCTATAACATTGACATTGTATAGCTAGATCATTGAGCGACAAGGGTGGGTAGTAGCGAAGTAGTTGTAGTTCGCTACTGTATCGAACTACAATTTTCAAGTAGCCAGTAGTTTTTGACTACTGTTTTAAAACAGTAGTTGTAGTTATAGCGAACTACATTTTGCCTAAAAGTAGCCAAATAGTTGACTACTTTTCAAACAGCGAATCGCTATTCGGTACTTTTTAAAATTGTTAGCAACCGTTCATAGAATAAAATGAATTAAGACACGGTTTGCTTAAAAGATTATTTTATACAGTAAAGATTATTTTAGCGCAATGAAAAGTGGCACTCCTGAACACTGTAGTGCTTACAGAAATGTTGCTTTGACCCTTTTTGTTTACTGTTGCTACTCGTAAGTCGACTTGTTATAGGTGATATTACAGCCTGAGCTAGTGGATGCTCCAAATATAGTAAAACTAAAAAATATAGAGTAGCGAAATAGCGAAATAGTTCGCTACATGTTTTAAGCAGTAGCTGTTGTTTGTAGCGAACTACCTTTGTTCAAAAGTAGCAGTAGTTGTAGCTGACTACATATTTTTGAAGTAGCTGTAGTTATAGCGAACTACAAAAATTTTATAGTCAACCCACCCTTGTTGAGCGACAATTCGTTGCCTAAACGAGGGTGTAAAAATTGCCGTCGGAATATACATTCTAGTCGGAAATCGGAATATATATTATGTCTGATTTTAGGCACGAGTTTCAATCGCTTATATTAATTCGAAATTTAACGACATACACCCCTAACGTGGATGTTTTGAAAGCTTGTGAAAATGCCTACATTTTAGTGGAATTTTTATTTGCAGGTTAGTAGAAAATTCGCTGAGAAAAAGTTCGCAACAAACTTTTGTCATGTCACGGAAATTCAAAAACTATTTTCAAAAGTTCAAAAGTCTCGCCTTGCTGCGCATGTAAGCACACGCATTTGAAGCTTTCATAATATGTAGTTAAAAACATTTTATAGTGACAGACACAGGTGGAAAGCTTATTAAAATTGAAACGGCCTAGTATTTTGAAAATGATGTGGTACTGCCAGACGTATATCAAAAATCGAGCTTCAATTCAACAGTATTGATAATAGTATTCGCTATAAAAACTAACCCACTGTGTTTCCTCCAGAATAATAGAATATCAGCCTTGCACAAAATTTTTTGAGGTTCTTTACTTTACTGCTTACTTGTTTGTTCGAGAATCTGACACGACGCGCAAAGAAGTTTAGGAATCCCGCCAAAACTTGGCTTTATTAAATTAATAAATTATTACAGTAATTACAGTAATAATTCCGGGTTTTAAAGATTCCGGCTTTTCTCATTCCGGGTTTTAAAGATTCTTAAAGAAAACTTGCTCGTCTTTAACCGGCTTAATGGTCGCTTTGACAGAGCTATTTTTAAAGCCATTGTTTATATGAACTTGCAACCAATCAAAATCTTTCATGATGCTGATCAACCAATCAGATTTCCCGTCCACCAGATGGATTTTAACCCCATATCCGTTCCGTTCCGCATTTTAACCCCATCCGTTCCGTTCCGCATTTTAACCCCATATCCGTTCCGTTCCGCATTTTAACCCCATATCCGTTCCGTTCCGCATATCCGTTCCGTTCCGCATTTTAACCCCATATCCGTTCCGTTCCGTTCCGCATATCCGTTCCGTTCCGCATTTTAACCCCATATCCGTTCCGCATATTAACCCCATATCCGTTCCGTTCCGTTCCGCATTTCCGTTCCGTTCCGCATTTTAACCCCATATCCGTTCCGTTCCGCATATCCGTTCCGTTCCGCATTTTAACCCCATATCCGTTCCGTTCCGCATTTTAACCCCATATCCGTTCCGTTCCGTTCCGCATCCGTTCCGCATCCGTTCCGTTCCGCATCCGCTTCCGCGTTTTAACCTAACCCCAGAGAAAACCCCGCAACATTTTAGTGCGAGTTTGTTTGTTAATATTTGGGTGCTGTCATTGGTTCTTTTTTGACAATTGACGCGCGAATGGGGCGTGTTATGAAAAGGGGCGTTTTACAAAATACCGGGCCTTGCTTGCAGGCCCACTATCAGTTCCCTTGGGCCTGCACGCGGGCTACCATTTTGAAATTAGTATCATTACGTCATTTCATCTATAAGCTGTCGTTGATTGGCTATGAGCACGCTTACAAATTTCCGGTACGCGCACGATGGCAATATATCTGCTTCGCAGATACAAAAAGGAATCAAGGAAATCTAAGGAATTTTTGAAAATTCTAAGGAAATTTAAGGAATTTTTGAGTCAACTGAAATGTTTTGAAGATTCTTTCAGGAACCTTTCTTTAATTTTAAATTATATTACTTTCCTTCACTCATAACCAATATGTCCGCGTGCAAAAATAAAAAAAAACCTCTTTCGGAGCCTGTGACCGAGTCAATAGAATCTAGAATTATTAATTAAACTAATTATAAGTAGGCTGCACACAACCTGAATTTTAGGAGGAAATCAGGTAGCGTGCTGCATGCAGGCGAATTTATATGAATTTATTTGTCATCTGAATTTGTCGACAATTGAGAACAATATTAAAACTCAAGTATTTTACATTTTAAAGCTTTCAAAATTGTTGTGTAAAGGCTTTGTTTTTATTAAGAGTTGAATGGAAGAAATATACCATTCTGTTTCTGTCTTACTTTATATAAGTATTGATGAATTCTAGTTGCCGAAATATACTTTGGTTAATCAAGGAAATTTCAAGGAAATTACATCCCATATCAAGGAAATTCAAGGAAATTTTAAAGCAAATTCAAGGAAATTTTAATGATGCGTTGTGGAAACACTGTTTGAGATAGTGAAAGCATAGATTAATTTCTAGGGTTTCCAAGAGAAGTATTGCGTATACAGCAAGGTTCAACGTATCTAACTATTAATTGTTACAATACAATGTTAGTTGCAAAACGTGGTTATTGATATTGCGGGCAAGACCGAGGACAAGAACGTGGTTATAAAGTGGCCAGATTTATTTTACATGGACTGATGGACATATGCTGAACTGAGTTTAGAAAGAAATTCATCGTACCAATAACCATTGACATTGTAAATACTCGTATGTTTAATATCAAGCCAGGTTGCAGAATTTTAAATCGTGATGTAAACTTTGTGTATATCTTGGATGCTTAGATTTCAGGTAGGAATTGAATAAATTCATTGTTATTTGAGGTTTTATTTTGATTTACCACTTCCTGATGTGACCTGACAGTGCTTGCAAGTTTATAATAATGCGTCATCGCCCAGATGTTGGATGAATTTGACAAAATATTTTCCTTGCTTGCAATTCTAATTTCATTCCAAAAATATGGCGAAGTTTTCTTTGTCTTTTGAATCCCTTGAGATTATTTTTAATACACACCACCAAACACAAAATATGAGAGCATTCGATTTAAAAGTTGTCTTTGATTCTGATCTTCTGCTAATAGATAATGACTTGAAAATTCCTTACGAAGTATTTGAAATTTATCTGGTATCATATCATTCTTGAAAGAATGAGTATAATTGTTCAACCTCCCAAATTATTAATAGGTTATAGTCAAAATATCAGGTGAAGGCTTGCATTGATATATTTCCATATAGTAATTATTTCTAATCAACAATTATTTATGACTCAACATTAGGCCACTATTTGTTGTATATTAGTTTCTCATCCGGAGCTCCACCTAAAGTTGATGCGGGCGGGCGAGCCATTACCATTATGCCATTATTTGCCGGGTTTCCCCTCTCCGTAAAATTTACCTTTGAAAAAGTGCGCATTAAGCATTTATATAGTGCGTACCGGAAAATACAGGAATCGTTGTATGTTTTATACAGCTGCAACTTTCTGAATGTTTCCATAGCCTGTAATTCAGCATTGCAAAACAGCACAAAATTCGTAAGTGCAACTGAAACCATGTTTTCATATTAAAAACATGGCCGCTCCACATATGAAATAATTTTGTAGCCAAGTCGTCTCGAGTTTGCATATTTGATAAGCGTGTACGTAAATGCGGGAGAAACTGGCAGTTTTGGTATGAAATTTCGTATTTTAACTATAACATTTGGTTTGGGAACATTTCTAATTGTCTTTCTTTCAAATTTCGCTTTGAAGACATAACAAAATTTATAATAATGGTCAAAAATTGCAATAATGGCAATAATGGCGAACAAGACCATTTTCTTAAAAAGCATGCGGGCGGGGATGAGAAACTAATATACAACAAATGGTGGCCTTATCCAGGCTGCAGAGTATGGCAGTGGTGCACCCAAGGTCGAAAAAAATTGTAGCAATAACGCATGTCGGACATGCCCTTCTATCCGATATTTTGCACCCCAGCCACGCTAGAAATGTTCAGTTAACTGATGTACCGAAAATGTTGACATTGAAACCAATATCGGTTTTTCGGTATGAGTTTTTCAGTCATACCGATATAACGAAATTTCTGATATATTGGAATTTTTGGGTATACCGTATCAAATTTACACTCCATGCATATGGCCAAATCATCAATTTTTGTTTTACTCAAATGCAAAGTAAAAGAAGTAGACATTTCGTGTTAAAAACATTGTCAACAGCTATGAAATATTCAAATTATTCTAAATCAGAAGTTCGTTCAAATTTCTAATTCAGAAAGCGAAAAACCAATATAATACGACAATATTGGACAGACCAGTTTTTCCTTATCTACATAAGCATAGGTATAAGCAACTACAACAAGGGTGATAATTACTATTTATCAGGGCTGTAGGAAGCTCTTTTTTATTGGGGAGGGGCTGAAAGCGAGGGCCGAAGGAAATTTTTAAATTTAGAGTCTCTGAAATGCCATTTCCTGGACTTTGGGGAAGATTTGACAGAATTCTGATGGCCAGAAAACAGCATTGTAATATGTCAAAATTTACAATTTAGTAGACGTACTAAATGGGCTAAGGCATATTTAGTTAACTATATTTTGGATAAGTTGCAGCAAAGTATGGGTAATATCATCATTCTTTGCATGGATTAAATAATAAAGGTCTTCATGATTTTGAAAAAAGAATGATTATTAGCAAATTATTGGGGTGGGCGGGGGTGCTGCAGCCCCCCGGTTGCTACAGCCCTGTTTATACAACCACAACAACAATAAATTGTAATCTCTGAAATGGCATAAGAGTTTTGAGAGCACTTTAATTTATGAAATTTTTTATATTTCCAAGAAAAGATTTTAAGGTTGCTTTGGGGATAAAGCACATCCCTGGTGAAATGATCATGAATGTTCATGAATTGGTCCATGAACGTTCATGAATGTTTGACCATGAACATTCATGAAAGTTACTCAAATTGTTCATGAATATCCACGAACAACAAATGAGATTTTTTGAGTTCGTGGCCGTTCACGGTAATCATTCTTAAGTAATCATTCTTAAGCATGAACACAGTAACATGAACATGAACACAGTAATCATTCTTAAGCGAACATAAGCCATATAGAAATTATAATATACAAAATGACATAATTCCAAGAGAATATTTTGTATTACAGTATAGATCATTTACATTTTATACACACATTGTATTTGAAAATATATAATTCAAAATTATTTTAATGGTTCTTAGGGCCAGTGTTCAAAAAGCTTGATTAGTGAGCACTAGACCATATAATAGCCACATTTAATTAATTAAAAATACATCAGTTATAAGAGCTGTATCAGATAGCATTTATGCAACAGCAAATAGACTCAATTTATGGCATCAAATAAACACCTATACTCTAGCTGTGATTTGCTGACCAATTTCATAGTGAATATAGAATATTCAATGCAGAAAGTTAAAGCATTTCACACATTTCTAAATTTTACAAGTCTTACAAGGATCTCTAGATTTGAACTTTTCAATAAACTCTCTTCGTGGATGAGGTAAATTATTCTAGGCGAGTCAGAACATGAGAAATGATGCTGAGACGTTTGGCACATACATACTGTAGTGCACAAGATTTGATATTGTAATTCTGTATCTGCATGTGTACTGATTATCTGCTCATCCTTTGTAGCTACTTGAATGACCTGACTTTTACACTGGTTTGAAACAACAGAATGACACTCTGACGTGGGAGTTGGGATATTCAAAAAAGGGTTACAGGTAGGCAGAAGAAGCTGGACTGTTGCCTATTTTTATAATCACCTAAGTATGTTGGTCGTCAATGATAATTCTGCCTGCCGCGGCCGTGTGAACAATACTGTATCACAACATCACACAACACTGAGTCTCGCAGAACTAGTATTGTTTAATGCTGAATTAATATAAACTATTATGTTTATGACATACAGCATATAAATTTCCAGTCCTCAATCGGACCACAAGGTTGCAATCAGACCTGACCGTATATAGCTATGTTGCATTGGTAGAGTAACAGGCTAGCATTTTGTAGGTCGCAACCTCGAAACCAAGCTGTGGCAGGCAAAATTTTCTGCTTTTGTGGTTTGGATTCATTTACTCAAGAACATCGTCGCACTATCGTCGAATTTAATTCAGATGAATTTAATTGAATCAATTAAATGCGACGTTAGTACGTCGTATGAAACGAATTAAATCCGTCTGATGAATTAAATTCGTCCAAGACGTCTTATCCGTCATGGTCAGACGGATACAACGTCTGTAGCGCGTCTTCGTTTTATACGACGTGTTATCGTCGCGTCGAATTAAATGCATAAATTATGTTAAAGTCTGTTTCTCTCTTTCTGGTCTCGTGGTTTTTACTTCTGGGTAATCCATGATCGCTAGACATGAAATGAATTCGTCTGAATTAAGTTCGTCGTTTGAAACGAAGCCATTTTAGTGTCGACCAATTGACGAATTTAATAACGAATTAAATTTGTCTGAATTAAATTCGACGTATGAAACTGGCCTAAGGCCACTATGTTTGTTACATATTATGCACCTATATCATCGACCATCCCTGGGGCTCCACATCAGTACTTTGTGGAAACAGCCCCACCCCCAGGGCAAGAGGACGACAAAAGCTTTATTACAATATTAATCCATAACTTCAAAGACCAAGAAGCATCTTTATTAAAAAACGTTGAATATAACAAAAAACGCAACGTGCCAACGATCAGTTTTTAATACAATTATAAAGCAAACAATACAATCATCAATATTGAGAACAAACATACATTTGTTAACGTCGGCGTCTTTGCTCTCTTCTTTTAGATGTTTTTGGATTTTTTTTCACAAAAAGCTTTTGAAATTTACATAATCTGCATAAATGAAATATATATTTGCAAGAAATGTTTGTTATTTCGCTGTCGTCATGCAGTCGTTATAATGTAATTTTCAAGTTTGACCAATCAGTGTACGCTATTAACGACAGTCCCAATATTTTGAGATCAGCGAGAATAACCACGCATGAGCAGTGAAGCATAGTCATGCGCCCGCGATTATTGATGAACTTTAGACTTCGCTAATGCGTTCCTTTCCCCGGGTGTAAATGGCCGGGCAAAATTAGTACCCTCGCCCTGGAACGGCGCTTCGCGCCGTTGGTTCGGGAATAAAGACCTTTCATTGGCATTGCCATTGGCCTTTATTTGCAGAATAATCCAGCTTCTTTCGACGTGTATCATGCTGCTGTGGGTCATCAATATTTATATAAATTGTAATCTTTATTGTATACTGTGATCGACATCTTCGAAGTTTCATCCAACGATGCTAGAGACAAACTGCCGATCTATCAATGGAAAAACTTTAAAATAATCAATATGTCTATGTGCGCGACTTTTTTATACACTCCTTCCTACCTAGTGTCTAATATAAACGATGATAACATGGTTTAAATTGAAACGATTGATATGATTCTCAACACTCACGCCTTGCAATCGAAGTGTAAAGTGCGAAAGTGGAAGCATGTGATATGAGACATTTCCTCACCCCCTTAAGTTATCAGTTTTCTATGGGCTACGTGACCAGCTCCGACAATGGTTTTTCCTCCAGAAGAGGGAAAGGCTGGGAACGAGGTTGCTCTTTCCATGGGACAAGCTTTTTCAGTCGATCAAATATTGATATCTGAAACAAATATGCTGTACTTGCGTTCTTTTGAGCAAAACATTAAGGTATATCAAGCTTGATCAGATATGATTTATTAACAAACCATTTTGTGCTAATTTTAAACATTTTCGAAAGTGCTTGTTTGATTTAAAACCTTGATTGCTTAGTTAATATCGTATTAAGCTAGCACTTTCTGGATTAGATAAAATTTATTTGGGCGGAATAGTTTTTCTAATTCTCCCGCTATATTAAATCAACTAACATATACTTTTTTAGTGACACCAAGAAGTATAAAAACGGCCTAGTTTAAACCACTACATCTCGGAAACAAATTTAATCTTAGCCTTTAAATGTAATTTATAATATTATACTGTAGCGGCATGGAGGGCACAGATTGTGGAGGGTCCGTGGCAAAACCTTTCCCGGAGGCCTTTACAGTATATGCATGACGGCATAATTGTAAGACGGGAAATGCAGTGTTTTGTTTTGTAATGTATTGCACTTTATTGTATGTTATCTGGGACTGACGCAGCGAGGATTTATATTCTTGCTTGAGCAATCTTGTATCAAGAAAGCTTATTAAGGGCGTTCGTTGCTTTGGGGGTTCTTTTTGAGCTGAAAGCCCGGGACAAAATTCCCTAGCTCCCCCGTCTCGGCATCCCGCCTGGCCGCTATTGTTTACGATCCGCTCTACAGTTTCAGATTCCAGTTTCAGATTCAAATTCAGATTCATATTCAGATTTGAATCTGAAACGTGGTCAATTGTCGCGTATAAAATGTGGAATTGCTCTGTCTCTTTTCACGGAATAAACGTAATTCGTCAAGGACATCCATCTTCAGACAATTGTGCATTTGACAAAACTATATTTTAGTTTTTAGCTCATAATGTGAAGCCAGGAAAAATCGCAGAAACTACACGACCAACGCGTGATTTCTTATTGCGCCATGTTTGTCTTAAGCTGTCGGCAAAATTATTTTTCGCTGTGTATCGCAAAATACGCGTGTATTTCCCTAATTTCTGAAAGACATTCATTAGTACACTATAGTAAATGGTATAAAGAAAACTAGGTCTTAAAAACGTTACTTGTTTTGTCAGGAAAAATCGCAAATCATAGATCATGAGATACGGCTTTTGTAACCTGAAGCGAACGTCAACAACGCAGCTGAGAGAATACTACACTTCTCACGCGTCACAGGCTCACTTTGGAATATTCGTCTGCGAAAGACATTCATCTACAACTATCACAAAATGATACAACGCAGTTGTTATTTTCAAACAGCTTGTTGTTTTGGCAGGAAAAATCGCAATACACAACCGCTGTTGGAATCGAAAATCCGGGCGGGAATTAAGACTTTCATCACAGTTCATTTAGTCTCATATAAGCGAAGTTTCGTTTGCTTTCGCAGTGAATCTTCACCAGTTGACTGTAAATTATGGTCAAGTTTAAAATACTCTAAAATTAGGCAAATATTTCTCGGCTTGGAATCGTTCTTTGGAAGAACGATAGGATATCAACCCCCCGGTTTTTATTGTTTCAGATTCAAATTTCATAATAACAATCTCAGTGCGTATAATATAACAGTCTTTTGCGTTGCCGAATCGCAATAAGAACCAGACAGAATGAAGCGCACAATAATGTAGATGAATGTCCTTCCCTGCGGTATCTGCTGGTTTAATACAGTTGCTGTGGCTGAAGGATTTACGCAGACTAACGCTGTTTCAGCTCGAATCTGAAACTGAATCTGAATCTACATGAAATTTGAATCTTAACGAAAAATATCCGGGGGCGGCTGACATCCTATCGTCCTTCCATAACACGATTCCAAACCCTTTTCTGCGAAAAGTACAGGGCCGTTTTTGAGCACATCAACATTTAATCATAATTCCTAGTCAGTTAGTGAACATTTGCTGTGAAGACAAATTATACTTGGTTTATATCAGTCTAAACGAACGTTTGGAAAAATTTTAATGCACGCCCGGATTCTTGAATTCAATACATGTTGTATTTTGCGATTTTTCCTGCCCAAACAATAAGTTGTTCGACGATAAAAAATGCGTTATAGGATTCTGTGATAGTCGTAGATGAATGTCTTTTGCAAAAGAATCTTGCAAATTTAAAGCATGCCGCGTGAGAAACATTTCTTCGGTTCACTTTGCAGTTGACCTTTGCTTCAGGTTGTAAAATCTACAACTCGTCTGTTGTGTTTTGCGATTTTTCCTGAGCTACAGAAAAGTGTTTCAAACTCTTACACTTCTTCATATCATCGGATTTAATGCATTAAAAGATGTCCTCCTTGAAAAGGTTTGATAACGCGCCTTTATCTATTAAAAAATGAGGACTAATACAACAACAACTGTTTGACAAGCCATGTCTGCATGTACAAGAGCAGTCTAAAATAACAATCTTTTGCGATTTTTCCTGCGGACATGGTTTGCTGAATCGCAATAAAAACCACACAGAATGAAGCGCGCAGTAATGTGGATGAATGTCTTTCTTTGCAGTATATCTGCCGGTTTATACAGTTGCTGTGGTTGAAGGATTTACGCAGACTAACGCTGTTTCAGCTCGAATCTGAAACTGAATCTGAAACTACATGAAATTTGAATCTTAAACAAAACTATCCGGGAGGGCTGACATCCTATCGTTTTTTCATAAAACGATTCCAAGACCTTTTTTGCAAAAGGTATTGGGCTGCTTTTGACATAATTCAAACTTCAGCATAATTTACAGTCAACTGGCTAAGATTCAGTGTAAAGACAAACAAAACGTCGCTTATATCAGACTAAACGAACTGTGATGATAGTCTTAATGCCCACCCGGATCTTCTATTCCAACACTGGTTGTGCTTTGCGATTTTTCCTGCCGAAACAACAAGCTGTTTGAAAATAACAAGTGCGTTGTATTATTTTGTGATAGTTGTAGATGAATGTCTTTCGCAGACGAATATTCCAAACTAAGCGTGCGACGCGTGAGAAATGTTTATTCTCTCAGCTGTGTTGTTGACGTTCGCTTCAGGTTACAAAAGCCGTATCTCATGATCTATGATTTGCGATTTTTCCTGAGAAAACAACTAACGTTTTTAAGACCTAGTTTGCTTTATACGATTTGCTATAGTGTACTAATGAATGTCTTTCAGAAATTAGGGAAAGACACGAGTATTTTACGATACAAAGCGAAATATAAGTTTGTCGACAGGTCAAGACAAACATGGCGCAGTAAGAATTCACGCGTTGGTCGTGTAGTTTCTGCGATTTTTCCTGGCTTCACGTTATTAGCTAAAAATTAAAGTATAGTTTTGTCAAATGCGCAATAGTCTGATAATGGATGTCCTTGATGAATTACGTTTATTCCGTCAAAACAGACTGAGCAATTCCACATTTTGTACCCCCGTTTCATATTCAAATCTGAATCTGAATCTGAATATGAATCTGAAACTTGAATCTGAAACTGTAGAGCGGATCGTAAAAACCGACAAAACAGCTTACAGGGGGGGAGTTTACCATTTGTCTGCTAGCAAAAATGCTTTCGAGTTAGTTCGAATGAAAAAGATTACGGCAGCCCGTAGTGCACGCAACTGCTATGTTTATAGCCGATCATGTCGTCCGGTGATCTGTGGATTATTTGTCAAAATTTGTCTGTTTTAAAGTATCAAGCGGCGGCAAGGTTCGGTCGCCAGTTTAACTGCACTGGCGACTTTTCAAAACATTATAAATCGACTTGCAAAAACTGAAGCTGATCATCGAACAGATACTGCACGGTGAGTTTTCTGCATGTAGATTGTAGTTTAGCATTGACCCATTGTCCTTTAATTAAAAAACGTGCAGGTATAAAACCGAAAAGTTGATTTTTGAACACTGTCAGTATTTGAGTATCAACTTTAATTTTCAGAACAGATTTTTGTGTATATATAAATTCGGGTATTCGCATATTTTTATCACGATATTGAACTCATTTCAACAACATAAAAACAACATGTATACTACAGTATAAACATCTCAAAATGTTTTATTAAAGTGATGTGCCATGGGTAGGATAAAGGCCTATTAAAGCCAGACTTTGAAAAATGAGAAGATCAAAATATTTTCTATTTTTTATATTTGTAGTGTAAAGTTCAAACAGTTTTTATTTTAATATTTTCATGTTTTTTTTTTGTTTTTTTTTTTTAATCATGACCACTCAGATATTGGCCAAGTATATAGTCTACAGACTATATATAGACAGTGCAAGAAAGTTTTCAAAAAACACATATATTCTCGCCGCATTTGTGTTAAAACTCAGCATGCAGCAGCTATTTTCACGTCTTCGCGTTCGACTTCAATAAACGAATTAATATATTGTACATGAAAGTTTTTTAAAAAACATTCCCGCTAGGCGCTACATACAACATTAAGAAAACTATTTTTTGGAAATGAGTTCAATACTATAGCTAAACCGGCTACAATCTACATGCAGAAAACTCACCGTGCAGTATCTGTTCGATGATCAGCTTCAGTTTTTGCAAGTCGATTTATAATGTTTTGAAAAGTCGCCAGTGCAGTTAAACTGGCGACCGAACATTTCCGCCGCTTGATACTTTAAAACAGACAAATTTTGACAAATAATCCACAGATCACCGGACGACATGATCGGCTATAAACATAGCAGTTGCGTGCACTACGGGCTGCCGTAATCTTTTTCATTCGAACTAACTCGAAAGCATTTTTGCTAGCAGACAAATGGTAAACTCCCCCCCTGCACAGAGTAGATAAGACATACAGAGACGTAACCACAGAGTAGATAAGACATACAGAGACGTAACTGACCGTTGTAAACTGCGGAAGATTACGTTATCATGTACCCACTTTTTTTCAGGCGACCGGGCGAAAAATGATCAACTGCGCGTGCTCAGCAAGTTTAAAGTGAGTCGTCATCAGGTCGTCATCCAATCAGATGCATGCATCTAGTAACTTGCCGAGCATGCGCACAAAAAAAGTGGGTACACTAGTTACGTCTCTGTATGTCTCTACTCTGTGCCCCCTGTAAGCTGTTTTGTCGGTTTTTTGATAGCCAATAGGATCGCGTATACGTGTTTTGAAACGGGCGATTTTCGCATGGCAACAGGCATCCCGCATCGAGACACGGCAAATTCAAAGAAAACTTTCGTATTTTTTCGTCTTATAAACTCGTGTTGTTGCAAAAAAACGTTGTACGTATTTAGTAAAACTATCCTACAAGTAGAGGCTGCTATTTTTTAGCGTACTTTGTTCACGAGACGTTGTTTTTTTCGACTTGTTTAAGCCGTGGCGAGTCATGATATTATTTACTTGCCAACCTTAGGATATTATACCACTGCATCATACGTCACGGCGTGCGGATTGTTGGGCTACCTATGATAATACGATATTTATTAAACAACACAAATTTTCAATTATCAATTAAACGAAATCACTTCCTGCCTCACATACTATAAATGTTTATTGAAGTATCTAGTGTCAGCTTTTACTGATTGCTAAAATTAGTATCTATTTCACTTGCAAAATAAACGAAGCGATCGTTGAGGAAAAGACATGCATTTTGAACTCGATTTTGACGACATTTTTTCTTTTTTGTCAAAGCGCGAACGTATTTAAAATAGTGTTTTCTCCTCGTTGAGATAGGTTGAGATAAATTTGAACACACCAAACTATAGACATTTAACTTGGCTTTATGTCTCAAGTAAAACTGAACGGGGCTTTTTTGGGATTTTTTCACAAAACGGAGATATCTTGCAGCCTTTATAGTTTTCCGTAACACTGTCACTGTATATCATGTCAACGACTGCAGTCACACGAAAAAAGATTCACGCTGAATATTTTTGGAGTGTCGGCAGCAGTTATACCAATAATAGAAGTCAAATCAATTAGTTAAAAAACATTTTACAATGAACTTTCAATGGATTCCGAGCATGCCGGCTGGTTAACACAAAAACGGTTATATATTGAAGTTTTCAAATTGTCGAGCAAATTGTAGTTGTTTTTATCAAATTGTAGTTGTTTTAAATGCATGCACTGTCAATTTTGGGCTATATGATTATTGAAAAATAGTAGCCAAGCAATGTCGGAATATTCTTACTGTGAAAATGTTTATCCTACCTTCGCATTATGAAGTAAAATATCCCATTTCATACCAAAATTTTCTTATTTGGAATATGCCCACATTCGATCAGCTCGATTCCTTTTCAAATTTTTATTTCGCTCATGATGAATCTTTAAAACCCTTTTTCCTTCATTAGATATACAGAAAATGAATCCAACAATGTCTTCAAACCATCAAGTTGTTTAGGAATGTGCAGAAAACATTTTTTACTTTAGTTTTTTCAGCTCTTTTTTCATAAACATTCCAATTCCATTTTTATTGACATTATAAATTAATGTATACGGGAGGTACGTGCATCACACAAAGATCAGGGGCGCTATCTCCGTTTCACCGTCCGTGTTTTATAGCGCCCTGGTCGAGTGGACTCTGGAGAAACCACCGCGTGTCAAGAATAGGGTGCTGCCTCGCTGCGCTTGGCCGCAATGAGCTGCCTAATTTTCCCCCAATTATCCATAAGACTCCTGCCAATTTTACCCAAATTATCCATAAATAACCCTGCATTTTGAGGAAAATTTGGGAAAATTGAACAATTTTACAAGGAATTTCGCACGGAAACAGCAACCTTCGCAAATCGCAAGTTTATACGTTTGGCTGCGCTGCTTTAATATATTTTGAGAAGAAAGCGACAACGTTCGATTCAGCGTAAGAAATTGTACTCACAGATGTCAAATGTATTACTAAACAGCAGCTCTCTCCTCCGCAGAGGCTTTAGTTTTCTTAGGATTTAATATTATGATGAGATACATTTCACTACACTTTACATGGTGGATCTTGGAACACGAGAAACAGCAGTATTCTAGCGATTTATGGCCTTTGAAAATCAAGGGAAATTGGGGACCGGTCATTATTTATGGAAGGGGGAGGGGAATTTTTTCTTTCCTAAAGTTTTAAAATTGAAAGCCCCCCTTAAAAGAGCAGAAATTTAATGATGACCCTTCTGCATATTCGAATATTTTTCTTTGACCCACCCCCATTTTCATTTTTACTCGTCAAATGAGGATACACAGGCGTTATAGTGTTAATAATTAAATAAGAATATGGAACTGACAAGATATTAATGTCGACCCAAAATATATATTAACAGAAAATGTTAATTAAAAGTGGAGTATTTATTTTATAACACTAAAATCAGGTTTTCATTTGGTCTGGGTGATTGTAACCATGTTTAATGGCAGAGTGTGTGGAGGCAGGTGTCGTTTGTGGTCCAAGGCTGTAACTAGGCTTGATGGCAAGAAGTATTGCCATAGCAGCTGCGCAGCAGCAATGAGAACAACAATCAGTAATATTAGTAGCAAAAGGAGATAGCCATGACAATTCTGCCAAGGCATACCTCGGGCACCAGTCACACTGACAAGTCAGTGGAAACGAAATACAATGTATAGTGGTATATACATCCTATTTTATGTGAGATTAAAAATTATATAAAATAAAATGACATACTGCCAGCTAAAATCCTCTAGAATAAACATGGCTGGGTGGGTGGGTGGAGAAAAGGTATCGAAGCGCTAAACTTGCTGCAGCTAGGCAAAGCATACAATGGCAGAATGAATACCCAGACCGAAGCACTGATCACAAGGTGCGAAAAAACCCCCTTTGATCGATATGTCACAGACTTCCCTCAGCGGATGTAGCCTGCACAATACATCCGCCATTAACCTTGCTTAAATGTATTTAACCACATCAAGATAGGTGATGTAATAATACATTGTCAATTTATCTCTGCAATCATTATTTGCATACAGCACACGAAGGACAAGATAAATCCAGACTATTTCACATCAGTGACCACGATTTAGTCGCAACATTTACAACCAATTGGATACCACGCTTATTAAGCAAATTCCTTCAAATTTAATTGCACCCCCCCCCCCACATTTTCTTGAAAAAATTTAATAGCCCCCCTCCTTCTAGTAATTTATTTATACGTATGGCCCACCTTATTTTTCCCTCCCCCCTTCCATAAATAATGCCGGTCCCTTGGTCAAATTGTATATTTGTTGCCAAAAAACTCGCACTACCTTTGTCCTTGTAATGCCTCATGGCGCAATAACGATAAAAATATCACCGTTCGGTTCAGGGTAAGAAATTGTACTAAACAATAGTATTCTAGCGATTTATGGTCTTTGTCTTTGAAAGACAAGCGAAATTGTAATGTTAACAAATCGCCCATACGGTCATACGGATGTCAAATGTATTACTAAACAACAGTGATAGTCTAGCCAAGCGAAATTGTATTGTTGATAACTTTGGTATCATTGCTTTTCTCTTTTTCGGCCGTATACCAGTGGATCCGCCTTACTTCTCTCTTCATTTTGATAGTATTTTGAGCCCAAAAGCCCCCAAATTAGTTTATTTTGAACGTTTTAAAGTGTAGTGAGCAGCCTAGCGCACGGACCAACTGGCGGCTGACAGTCTTGAAGAATGTAGCGTACTAAATATAACTTTACTTGTATTAAGTCTTTTGCGCTCGTATTCGACTTTTCCGCTTAGTAATGTGCGTATTTGTATGACTTGTATAGCCCCAGCGAGTCAACCCTCCGCAGAGCGTTTTGTTAAGTTAGTAAAATTGTAAATATCTAATAAATCATTCAAATCGAGTTGCTGCCATCCGAGGGGGGGGGGGCGGGACTTTTACTTTCTGTCTGCGGGGGTTGTAAGACTAGTAACTAGCATTATAAGTTATTCGTTGTTCGCCCGACAGCCGACGCGATTGTATTGTCACGATATTGTAGTGTCGCGCGATTGTCTGGAATTTTGTTTTGCACATTTTTGATCCTCTTGTCAACAAAACGTCATACTATATAACAAACGAATTGTCGGAAACTGTTAATAATCAATATATTTAGTATAAAATAATGTTTTGTTCACATGTGGGACGCGCGAGTCAGAATACACTGGTTATTGCTATTGTATAGTCGGAGGTTTTTTAGTGAGAGATTTTGCGAAATTAGGATAGTTCGTAGCGTCGAATAAAAGCTAAAAGAAACTATTGTGTTGAGGATTATCTCGGGGGCAATTTTCAAGATTTCAGACGAACAATCACAAAATCCGCTTACTTCTAGATATCGTATTACAACACAGCATAACACCCGACCATGCAATCTCAAAATTTCCAGATTCTGTGGATACTAAGGGACCGCTCATTATTTATTGTACAGGGGGGATTGAGGACAAACTGGGGGGGGGCTTTAATGTTTTTAAAACCTGAAAGGGGGGGGGGCTTTGAAAAAATACAGAGAGACGAAAGAAGGGGGGCTTGGAAAATATTTACCAGTTTGAATAAAACATTACTAGTTTTAAAAATTTATCACAAAACAACTTAACAACAAATAATGTTTATAGACCTAATATTTATAAATGGAAGTCAAGTCTCTTATGTTCATGTAAATAGACAATTCCCATTGTAGACTAATTTTAGAAGTAGGCAAAGAATTTTGCCGAATTTTGGTGAAAATAGTGGGGGAGGTGGAAAAAAATGTTAGGGGAGGTGCAGCAGTCTAGCTCACAACCCCCATGGAAAATTAGGGCTTATTGTAGAACAGGCCAATATCAACAAGGTGAGGTATGCATGTAGTGTACATATGTACCAGTGTATTAATGAATTATGAATGTATGACTCCAATCTTGCCCTTCATTGCAATTGCTACAAAGTTTCTTTCAAAACATTGCATTACACTAGTGTACTTGACACATATATGAATGGCTATCACTGTTTCAATTTTACAGAGAAAACTTTCGTATGTCACGAAGTGTAGATCCTAAGCAACCATCACATTTTCACTTTGTTCCATCATTGAAACTTTCCGAAGGGGAGGTGCATGACCTTTCAGGAGAAGTGCAAAAATTCTCAGGGGAGGTGCAAAACAATCTCAGGGGAGGTGCGCACCTCTCCACACCTCCCCTCAAAATCCGGCCTTGATGAAAATAAATCACCATTGCTAGAAAGAGCATACTAAAATAAGTAAATTATTTCAAGTTTGGTTGCGAGATGTTGTAAAATACGGAAAATATAGCCTTGCAAAGTTTGCAAATTTTGTATACTTTTGTATTGCATGCGAAAATTGCAATACAAAAGTATAAGATAAGATAAGATAAGATAACTTTATTTTAGCAGGGTGGCCCATTCAGCACTAGGCTGGTATCCATAGGGGCCCTGCGTATATAAATATATCTATTTACACAATAAGAAAATATAATAAACTAAACTAGTAATAGTACATATATAAATGTATAATTATAAAAACCTAATTGTACAATGAGTATTAATTATTAAAAACTGTGTCTTTGTATAAGAGACTTGAAATTAGACAAGGTCCCTGCCTTTTTAATTCGATCTGGAAGATTGTTATAAAGCAGTGACCCCGAGTATATAAAAGATCTCTTGCCCAGACTAAGATTTGGTTTAGGTAAGTGCAAATCATCTTTCCTTCTAGTATTATAAGAATGAATATTTGAATTCCTTACAAAATATCCACTTAATAAATATTCTGGGACTAAATTGTTCAAACATTTAAATACTAAAACACACTTGTGAATTTGTCTACGAGTAGATAAATCTACCCAATTTAAAATGTCAAACGTATTTCTGGAGCTGTCTCGTTGTAATATTATTCGTGCTGACGGTTTTGCAGTTTTTGGAGGCTTTGAGAACACCCAGCAGGCAGCTCGGACCATACAGCATCAGTGTAGTCAAAAATAGGTTGCACCACTGAATTGTAAACACATTTAGATGGCTCAATTGTCAAGCAAGACCGTATTCGCGAAAGTATACCTAATCGCTTGCTCACTTTGTTGCAGATCTCTTCCGTATGTTCTTTCCATGATATTTGTTCATCTAGCATTACGCCTAAGTAACTAAACTTTGGCACTCTTTCAACTAGTTTGCCTTGTAGTTGGATGGTAAAGTCTCCGAAACGACCAAGTTTTTGTTTTGTTCCAAAAAGCATAACCTTAGTTTTGCTGTAATTTAAAACAAGTCTACTGGACGTCATCCATTGTGCAACACGATCTAAATCATTTTGAAGGGTTTCCATTATCTCATTGGTATCAGAACCAGAAAAATAAATTATTGTGTCATCGGCGTACATACTGATTGAACAGCTTAATAGACATTTTGGCAAGTCATTTATGTGTAAGACTAATAATAACGGTCCAAGCACAGATCCCTGGGGAACGCCATAATTCAACACTCGGCTAGGAGATAGTTCGTTTGCATAATTTACTCTTTGTGTCCGGTTTGTGAGGTAATTCCGAAACCAGCTCATGTATACAAAATCAGTATACAAAATTCTTGCAACTTTGGAAGGCTATATATTTTCTACATTTTACAACATTTCGCAACCAAACATTGCAATTTTATTAATTTTAGTATGCCCTTCCTGGGAATATACTTTTTTAGTCTATAATGGGAATTGTCTATTGGTCCCCATTATCTATTTGTGTTTCTCTATAAATAAAGAGCTAGAGTTTTTGTTTCTCTAAATAAAGATAAAGAGCCGGGGGGGGGCTTGTTAAAATTTATGTTCTTGTTTTGCGTGTTGAGGGGAAGGGGCTTTGAAAATTTTACTTATCTTAAGAGGGGGGCAACGAAAAAATATTATAACTGTAGAGTTTCTCCTCAGTCTCCCCCTGTACAATAAATAATGAGCAGTCCCTAATACATCAATTTATTCAATTAAATATTGCCCGATACAAATATATAAACGAACACAAAATTACACAAAAGCGGTTTATACTTTATAGCTTTAACTATGGTTATACACAGTTAATTTAAACAGCCAAACCTTTTATGTCTTATTACCGCCGTCAATAAGCACACTTTGAGCAGGTTTTATAGCTTACTTAGTACCAGACTATGAAATAAAATATAAATATAATCTCCTAACCTTATCGCTGTACATTTCTATTGTGGTGGACGAGCACCGAATTGAAATCTCTAGCGAGACTGGTTCTGGTGATATAGTTGTGGATAGACTTGGTATGAATAGCGGCTAAAAGCTCTTCGATATATCGATCTTGTAATGAAGTATTGATATGCTTTAAAAGATCTGTGTTCACCATTTCTAGACTGGACAGTCTCGTATAAACTTTATATTGCGGGAACCACTGAGTATTTTAACACATACATTTTATATTGTCGTCGTACTCGTACGTCAATTTAATCTTCGCGGTGAATAAACTTTCCGAATGAGTCAGATGAGGCAAAAAATATGAGCCAATGAGAGAAGAGAATTTGGTCTTTTTCGAACAATCAGAATTTCAAATATTGCGCAAATAAGGCAGACCCCCACGAAGATGAGGCAAAAAAGTTGAACCAATGAGAGAGGAGAATTCTCCTTCAATCAGCCAATCAGATACCTCATAGATGACGTAAATAAGGCAGACCCCCACGAAGATGAGGCAAAACCATTCTCGACCAATCAAATGGCTAGAATCTGCCTCAAGTAAGTCAAGGCCACTGAGCTTACAACCGCTGAATGAAACTTGATAACTGGACTATTGTGAATATTAATTACATTTGCAATCACTGCAGGAAGGATTACAACTGGAGTACTGGACAATTTTATGAATCAGTAATTATCTGCGCAATTTTTACGTTAGTCGCGCGACTTATTTGACAACCCCTAGATCCGCCCCTGTACTAGGTGGTCTATATACACCAACTGCAACCCAAGCAGGGCCGTTGCGAGGACTTTGCCTTGGGGGGGGGGGAGGTTAGATTTACCTGAATTTATCCAACTTAACGCTTTTACCTGATTTTGCGAAGCATGCATGCCGATAGCATTTCAGTCGCTAATTAATATTTTCCCTCAAAATTGTTGGCGAGCGGAGGGGGGGGGGAGGTCGCAAAAATTTTTCCGGACATATCAAAAATTTTCCGAAGACATCGTAATTTGCGCGAACATACAAACATTTTTCCGAAAATACAAATATTTTTCCGGAGATATCTTATTTTTTCCGAAAATACAAAACAATTTTTCACAGATATAGTTTTTTCCCCAATTCACTTTTTTTTCCCCTTAAATTTACCTGAATTTACCTTAAATTCTACTGAAAATTTACCTAAAATTGCTCTGCATGAGCTACTATTAGGGAGGGGTGTTGCACCCCCCCCACACCCACACACCCGCCCGCTACGGCCTGATTTTACTCAAGCTCCCTTTAGTTTTACCTTTCAGTTTAATATTATTGATTCGATATTATTATCGAAATTAATATTCTTAAATTGTCTGATGACAGAAAAACAAATATCACTTCCTATACAAATGTCACCAAGCCGCCACCACCTAGCTAGTTTTCTGTCCACATGCACTGACGACACATGCGAAGGGCAGCCGTCGATAAAAAAAGTGGCTGTCAGGAAAACTTTTATCTATTTTTGTCTCAGATATAATCAATAGGTCGAATTTATACCGGACACTAACCAGTTTTTTATCTCATAAAACTTAAATGCTGCTATATTATTTGCATTGATATGTCCCATTTTCATGTTAGCACGATGCTTATCAGCCACTTTACATCAAAGTTATACCATACATTATTAAGGTCACGAAAGTCGTCCTCTGAAGATGAATTGGAGCTGGTGCTTGAATTAATGTTACTAACACTAGCAAACGGTAGTTCAGTGTTGAGCATGGTTATAAAATGAGGAGACTTATTTGTATTGCGGTTTTGCCGTTAACCCAGAACTTCTCAGAGCATTTAAGACAACAACACTCGCATGTTAATACTCTATGATTCTTGGCAAGTGTCCGTGAACATATAGGGGACATTACTAGTAGTGTTGTAGGGCCAGTATTTGGATTGATATTGCCACATGCATATTAAGTATATCTATGTATAGCACTGTTGCTATAGTATACCGTCCTTGATTTGGAGAAGCCAGAGCGATGTTTAAATAATCATATTACATGGCCAATATTTTTTTGCCTGGATACTCTCGACTGTTGAAATAGCGCTTCTTCATCGTGACAGACAATCTCTTGTGGAACCGTACTCAAATGATAACAGCTAAAGCTAACAAAATGCTTGGTCTCCTAAAGAGAAGTTGTCCTTTATTGACGGAAACCAAAATCCGGCGTTCATTATACCTATCGCTTGTAAAGTCGCAGTTATGCTATGGTACTGAAATTTGGTCTCCATCCAATGCCTCCCTCAAGGTCAAGATCGAAAGAATACAACGACGCGCGACAAGATGGATCCTAAGATCAAGAATAGGTGAGATATCTTACCAGGAGAGACTTCAGACTTTGGATATGCTGCCGTTGTGTTATGACAGAGAAATTCAAGACTTGGTCTTCTTTTATACAGCATGAGCTCCACCTTTGAATTTACTATATGAGTAAATTCTTAAACACGTCCGAATTTATCATTATGATAAATATAAGGCACTATACGGTTATGTAGACTTAGACATAGGCAATTATGTTAGTTTTATTAGTCGACTAACCTTAAATCCTAGCCTACTACTTCAAGTGCCGTTATGTAGAACAAGTACTATTTAAAACACGAGTAGGAGTGTTTTGATAAAACACGACAACGAGTGTTTTGAATAGCTTAAAATACGACTACAAAAGAATACTAATTAGGATGAACCATTATATAATCATACTAATTAGGATGAACCATTATATAATCATACTAATTAGGATGAACAATTATATAATGCCACATGCTTTATCAGATATAAAGTCACTACACGTGACATATTATGGCTGACATGATTTGCCACAAGGTTTATGAATTATTAATGTGAAGCGGCGGGGGCAGCCATTTCAAAAGGGCACTTGCTTCTCAGCCATCATTTTTCTGGGCAGCAATATTTGTTAAAACTTTACTGTATGGATACTCGATTACTTCTGGCTATTATGGGTCGCAAATTTCGACATTCATTTGAACAATTTTATTCGTTGCACCGTGCTAAAAGCGCAATATAATCAGTAAACGGACGTATATTGCTTGATTTAGACCTGGGGCGTAGGAACGGGGGGGGGATGGGGGGGGGGCAAGGGGGCCAAGTCCCCCCAAATTCTCAGAAAACCTACGGGGGGGGGGCAAGGGGGCCAGCCTGCTTGGCGCGCACTCTTTGCCTGTGAATCGGGCCTTTCAGAACCGGAAACCGGGCTGGAGCACGACAAATGGCAAAATTTGCACGATGCTCGTTTGCAAAAACAACTGCAAACTGCTTTAATTCTTTCTGTCACTTTCATTTGATTGTGGTGTATTGATAATTTATTATACTCTAGAATCATAAAAATGTAGATAGTTGTCGAATAAAATTCTACATTTTCGATACAGAAATGTAAACAAATCCTTTGTTTACATACGGACTGTACCGCATCTTTAAACATTGCTTAAAAATAGTTCTAAACTCCAACTCGTGTGAATAATGCTCAAATTTCGAGGTGCAATTCGGGCAAAAAGGGCAACCTGTTGCCCCCGTGCTGCCCCCGCAATGTTTGAGCGGCGGGGGCAGTTGCCCCCGCTTCCCCCCGTGGCTCCAGCGCCCCTGATTTTAACCACATTTAAAAACTCTTACTTTAATCGAACAGTTCATTTGTGGAACGCAGTGTGTAAAACTGCGTCACTTAACAGCTTCGTGACATTATTTACTTTTAAGAACTTTCTTCGTCCGACTTATTCGTTTTTACGTAATTCCGTTTTTCACGTAGACATGCCATGTAGGCTACCTGGTCTCTTGTTCGAGACTGCCCATGTCACAGAAATTAAAATAATGCAAAGTTCTTTGATTGAAGTAAAGTTCGTTTCATGTACATGCCCAAGTCACATGTTTTCAAAACCAAGTTAGTTTTATTTTCTGTACAAATTTTCCAAATTCTACATTTTACGTATTTGGGAGATCAGTTTGCGGGTATGCGTAAATCAAGCTTTACCTCAACTATAATTTATCAGTGTAAGGGAGGTGCCTCGCATGGGCTTTTTCTGACCCGTTCGCACTTTTCCTTTTCCGTAATACCTATTTATCGTTATTGTTAATATTCCCAATAAAGTTATAAAGTACGTTTCTTGCTGTTCGTTTTGTGCATCATAAAGCCAGCATAGCTACGATAGCCCATACTAACTTACAGCGCGTTACTTTTTTGTTGGGGTACTAAGGTGTGCATTGTGACAAGACGGAGGTTATCAGTGTAATTTAGACTATTTAGCGTTGATACAACACTGCGAGATTTACAGTGCAGCATTCACACGCATTTCTGGTCTTGATATAATTATATTGCTTACACTAAAACACTAAATCACCTAAATGCAGATAATATGTTAGGCCTTACCTTTAGGACGAATTTCATAAATCTGAGTATCAGTTCCTCGATCATTGTAAGTATAACATTCATATTTCGCACCAAATCTCGCTCTCACTTGCATGGTTAATGTCCGTTCATCGTCCTGCTTTATACTCAGTACATCTGGTAAAGTGGCATTCAGTTCTTGCATGGAAGGATAAGAACGCCACTTGAACATAGCCACAGGTAGAGCGTCGGCGATACACACTAACGTCACTAGATCTCCAGAGTCAGCTCCTAATAATGTAGCTGCGGCTGAAGTTGTTTGGATCACTGGACGAACTGGAAAAGATGTTTCTTATTTAAAACATTATTTAATGACACTGGCCCCATCAGCAAAAGCTGGTGGCAATGGGGGTGTCTGGATTGTACAATAATTCAAGGTTCCCAATAGAAGCCGGCACCTGGCGATTTTCGCCGTCTATATCCTGGATAATCCAGTGGCGTAGCCAGGGTTTACAAAGTGAGGGGGGGGGACAAGTTGAAAGTCAAAAGGGGGGGGGGTCCGAGGGCATGTTCCCCCGGGAAAAGTTTGAAGTTCAGAGCCTCTGAAACGCCATTTCGTGCATTTTGAGGTGGGATTTTACAAAATTCAAAAGATTATAACATCATAATTCGGTCAAGAATGTCTGCGTCTTCAGTTATTAGATTGCGAATAAAAAGCTGGACATGAAATCGGATCAGTGTTACCCCCCCCCCCCTCCAGTTTCTCAACGGATTTAAACATATCTTGAAAGTGGTTCTGAAGGAGAGTGTGGGGGGGGGGTCCCGTTCCCCCAGTCCCCACCCCCGTGGCTACGCCACTGGGATAATCGCCGGTTATTTTTGAAAAGGGAAAAGTTGCTTGCTTTTCTAACATAAACTTTACACTATAGTCTGTTAATATTTGGATAAAATGACAAAAAGTCCAAAATCCAACTCTCCAAAATCGCTGGAAATGGCGAGAACTAGACGGCTTATATTTAGAGGTATAAATCGATGGAGACTGTCTAACATCAGCTCAGCTGTAAATAAACTTTTTTTGAGAAATTCTCTTTTCCTCTTTGGAAGTGACAGATTTATCATTTATATTATTATTTGTATGCTGTTTCCACATCACTTCTCGAAATAAACATTTGTTTCAAAAATTGGGAGCGGTGTGGTTATTAAGAATTTTATAAAGAAAGATAGATACAGCTGGTCACGTCTCACATTAAGAGGTTTCCAGCAGATCTGATTTCATAATTGGCTCCAGCCAATAATTCTTGCGGTTCTGGAAACGTTGGAGTTTATCGCATCATACTTTCAGTGGCGTAACGTTATATCAGGGGCCCCTGGTTCAAAATTTTCGAAGGCCCCCCTAATAGAAGTGGCAAAGGCACGAGTTGAGCACAGTATATGCACGAGTTTTTTTGGGGTCCAGGGAATGCTAATGATCACCCGGAAAAATTTTAAATATAGAGTCTCTGAAATGCCATTTCCTGGACTTTGGGGAGAGATTTTACAGAATTCTGATGGTCAGAAAACGACATTGTAACATATCAGAGGCCTCCCTGGCCAATGTTTTTGCTCTACAGCCTTGGGGCCCCATTTGGTCCATTGGGGTTGGGGGCCCCCGGGTTCACCCGGTCTGAACCCATAATAGTTACGCCACTGCATACTTTGCCACAGTTTCCCCATGGCATAAGGGAAAGCAACAGTCAAGATAAGGCTGAATTATAGAGCGTTGTATACTGTTTGCAAGGCGTTATCAGGAACAAAGGCTTCAGATTCCTTCTGCCCCAACCTTTTAACAATATCATTTCGATATAATTATTCCACTATAAAATCAAGGCAAGATTCGTGAGGTTTGTAGATCAAATGTGGGCTTCAGTATTCTTTAATACGCTTCCGGCCATGGTTTGTGATTGAACCACTAGACTCCCAAACATGGGGGTCCGCTGAAAGTAGTATTCAGCAATAAGCGGTCGTGATTTGTGTTTGGACTATCCGAAAACGATATTTTAAAACGTAGCGTCCATTGTATGGAGTATTCTACAATAAAGTTGTCGCAGTTTGTGTTAGAATTCCTGTTAAAAAATTCGAAAAACAATTCATCTGGAAGTTTAATAAGCGTAATAATATCCTGTCTATTAGGTATGGCGAGAAAACTGCAAACGAAACAATACGCTGCTGAACATAAAAGGGGAGACCGGGGATGCAAAACACGAGTATAGTGCATGGTCTAAAACTTTAAGATAGTAAATCCGTCTATTATATTGTCATTAGTAAAGCCCTCTCTATTAAGCTCGTCTACAATTAGATGTACATGCAGTACTTACAATAAATAGTGACGATACTCGACGCAGAAACATTTGGCGGTATTTTATTGTCAGCGGTACAAACATACATGCCTCTGTCTGTATACTTCACGACAGATATGCTGAGATGGTCTCCTGTATAACGAAGTATGGTATCATCTTTGGTCCAATGTATGGTAGGCTTAGGTACACCAGTCGCGTTACAAAACAATTGAAGTCTGTCGGATTCGTTCAGCGAAACCCTTTGTTGCAGAGGTACAATTATTCTTGGAGGAACTAAAAGCAATTAATTTAGCTTAAAAATGGGAAAAGATGAAAAGGAAATACGGATGTAAATTATAGATTGCATGCGATATTAAAAACCGTTATGGCGCTTATAAGTTATTGTCTTGGTGGCATTGGACATAAATATTTCATTCTGCTTTAAGTATAGGGATTACTATCTATACCACAAGAGCTTCTGCACTCAGTTGAACGATGACGACATCAGGGGCGGATCTAGGCTCATCTGCGTGAAGGAGTGCAGGTTTTCCATGGGGGTGGTACATGAGCTTCAGTAGTCTTACTGGCCACTTTCCTCTGCAGTCTGCAACGCTACCATCCCAACATTATTTGAGATGGCTGAGTCTGTTTCACATTATCCTTTGCTTATTAAGATCCGCCCCTGGACGACATTCCTTGGAAACTTTTGAAACGTTGGGCAGTCAATGTTATGTGATCAGGAAATGCAATCATTTACTACGAGAGAAGCGAAACTTTGTACCAGGGTCAGAAAACTGTGCGCAGAGACCATTATAAAGCCCATTTTCCACTAGGCGAATTTGTTCGGGCGAAGCGAAAAACAAACCTTGGCAATGTGATTGGTCAGGGAAAAAAATTCGCCGCGAAACAGTTGGATCAGTTCGTACTTTTTTACTGTTCGCGCGAACAAATTCGCCTAGTGGAAAATGGGCTTAAGATGCAGTGTAACAACAGCAAATTCGCCTCTTTATCAGGGTGGGTTATTTTTGTCATTTTCAAACATTTTCTCACCAGTTTATCAAGTTTCATTTCCAAAATTTATAATGTTTTTCCCTCGGCCTCCTGAAAATTCCAGCTGTTGCTAAGCGATGAGAACGTCTATGATTATGCGTGTGACGTCTATGATTATATCGATCTTTCAAATAAAATTGCTTACTGGGTAATATCCTCTTCTTATATTATAAAAGAAATAGAAAAGCTCGTCTCGTGTGCGTTTATGGTGTGAGACTGCACCCGGACGATGTTGGGGGGATACTCGGGAAGCATGTATCTCGTATTCTCCCAACACCCCCTTCGTGCATTATCCCACCATAAACGCACGCGACTCGTTTTCTATTTCTTAATTACGTGAAGCAACCTTACCTCTCACCAAAACATTAATAGACGCTTTTTCTCCTTCACCGACATAACTTCCACCAGCACAAGATAAACGTCCTCCTTCGCGAGGTTGAATATTATCAAACCTTAGTAATCCCGTAGTTTTATTTTGTATAAGAGTGCCATTTTCCCACCTCCAAACATAATACGTCGTTGGAGGATTGCCTTCAGCTCGACAGGGAAGATCCACGTCTGCACCAACACGAACTTCGCGTTCTTTGAAGTCATTTTTATTCTTCACTTCAGGAAGGTCTGGAAAATGAAACATAAACAGTCAATTGTTTATACAGAAACTCATAAATAATTCATGAGCAAAACACAAACGAGATCTGTAACGTATCGTTGTCTTAATACACAGTATAAATAAACATCCTTAAAATAAACTCAACTTTCGCATCGAAATAAGAAGCTATGTCACATATACTCGGGGTTTATTATTCTACTGTAACCTCGCCTTTGATTAAAAAATATTGACGCGTTTGGTGGATGGTATGTTTCATCGAGCGGCTGTCTGTCCGTCCTCTGGCGGCGCACAGCACTAAACTGAAATATTTCTACGTTTCGAGCGAAGGTCGTTCATGTGGAAATTAGCACTCTACTCCGCTGGAAACGTCGAGGTTTTTATTTTTCTCCAAGTAGATTAACCAGCACTTGTAATGCATGGTCACCACGCTTGCTTTTTTCAAGCATGGAAGACCCGGATATAATCCGAATATCTCTATACTCAAGGTCTTAAAATAATTGAGGAGAACGAACTACCTGGTATATAAACAATGACATCAGTAAATGGTTGGATTTCTTGGATAAGGACGTTAAAATCGTATAGGTACCTCGGATCCCCTATCAAATAGTGACAAATAGGCAATAGCCTGTTGGAAAATTCGCTCACTAATACTGAGAGACCTAATAAAACAAAGTTGCATCCTTCAAACAACTTTCTCAATATGGACTACTGCAAATTATGAATATAAACTACTCGTTGTTTTCGTGACTATTTACAGTAAGCTTCGTATGGACAGTCCTATATTACCACTATCAGTAGTCAATGCAGTACTTACACATCAAATTTAGTTTAACAGACTTGACTGGCCTTCCATAAGGATTTATCGCTTGACAACCGTAGTTCCCATTATCCTCCCTTCTTGCAGGAGCCAATGTTAGTGTAGACTTAGATATAAACAACGTGCTATCTTTAACTCGACCAGTTATATAATATGGAGGCATTTTCCTCAAAGGTGAACCATCTTTAAGCCAGACTATTTCAGGTGCAGGTTTTCCCGAAGCTTCACATTTCACAGAAATATTTCGTCCTTCAATTGCATCTAATTTCGTTGGAAAAGCAATAACTTGGGATGGAACTGTAATAAAGAACAATGTGTACCATGATTTTACAAAGCGTTCACCGGGATATAAGCAAACGTTGAATGCATTGAATGCCTTTAATCTTCATAATGTGAAAATGAAGCACTAACGATTCGAAAAGTCATTGTATACCGTAATAATTTAAAACAATTTTTATAGCTTTCAGTTGTTTTAAGAAAATGGTGCGAAACTGTTCTCAACACTACATACATGCATTGTATATGTTAACGATGCTGCCGATACAGTGCTCCAAATATATACAGTGCTTATAACTTGTTGTTATAATCTTGCATTTTGACTTACATTTAGTTACAATCTTGTATTTTGACTTACATTTAGTTGCACGATGTGACCCACTTTCTGAATGACTTTACAAACCAACCGCGTATATTCCAAATAGTACATTACTATTAAATAATTTACCTTTTACATCGATTAGCAGGACAACTGTTGGTCCATTGCCAAGTCTATTGGATGGAGTACAACTGACTTTACCGCCATCATGACTGAGATCTATTTTGACAGTTGGTTTTGCAGGGTCACTGCCAATCACTGGTGATATACCTTCACCAAAAAAGCTGAATTTAGCTGCTGGATCAGCATCTGCAGTACATTCTAGAACCACAGTCGCACCATCTAGAAGAACTTGGCCTTTGGTTACATTAAACTTCGTATTCACAGGTTTATCTTTGAAGCAAAATATATAAAAACATCGGTAATACTATCACATTGCATGATATGCTTATCAATACATATTACAATATTAGAACTTTTCCCTGAATAATAATCTTGGATTATAACCTATTAGAACAGTATGCATACAGTGATGTAAGTAACCTAGCGCTTACCCGTTTGCCTTGGGCAAATAAAGATTATTGCGGGCAAGTGAGAAATTTCTTCTTGGTAATCAAATTAAAGCGCCGTTATTATTAATGTTTTGTCAGAAATTAATTGCGATACAAAACTGTCTGCTTGTTTATGATATAAAGCTAGCATTCTGTTTTTTATTCTTTATTGGTAAATCAGCTGAAACGCAACACTTCATGATATAAAGTCTTCGATTACTTTAATCCTTCCTGCAATCATTTGCTTTAAATTTTTGCTGATATGCGAGGGAAAACTAGACCTGGTGGCAAGTGAAATTCTGGGCAACCAATTTTGATGTCTAACTTTCCCTAAACGCAAGTGGTAAAAATAGTTAAGTTACATCACTTACATAATTAGCTAGTTAATTTAATTCTACAACTTTCGATCCATGAATTCGCATCAGGGTAACAGTACGTAATGTAAGTATTTCAATTCGCATATGCGTAGAAGTTATTTGAATCTGACCGGAAGATATCAGTGTGTTCAAATTAGGAACAATAGGCCTACGTCATCATTAGCTCCTGTATCACTTGTGTGCCACAAGGAAGTATCCTTGGACCTCTTCTATTTATTTTGTTCGTTAATGAATAACGACCTCCCTTTGTATAGAAACCAGAACCTAGATCTTTATGCCGAAGATTCCACCTTACACTCCTCCGCTAATTCCATTAAAGAACTGAATGACACACTCCCATCAGCCATGGAAAACATTGAGCAATTTGCTCAATGTTTTCCATGGCTGACGAGAGTGTGTCAGAGCAATGGAGTACATCTAACGGGATGGTGGTTAATTGCAAGAAGACTAAATCAATGGTGATTTGCACGTACTTTCAGTCAGCAAAAATAGGCGCATATGAACTCTGTATCAAACACAAAAACACCGTCCTTGAGAATGTTAAGTCTGAAAAGTTGTTGGGTGTGAAAATTGACAATCATTTATCTTGGAAAGCTCACATCGATGATTTGGCTTCAAATCTTAGCAAACTTATTGCACTGTTCCGCCGAATAAACTGTTTATCTGCCACTTCAAACAAGGATTTTATTCTATAAAACTTTCTTTCAACCAAGGATTGATTACTGCTGCACTGTCAGGGGACAATTGCCACACAAATCAAGAATATACAAACTACAAAAGCAGTCAAACTTCTTACCTATAAAGTATAGAGTTATGTATAGGATAGTTTGCTTAGTGTATAAATCACTAAATAGCATGACTCCTGACTATTTAACTGACATGTTCAAGCCATTGTCAACAGTGTGTCAGCGACAAACCATGCAGAGAAGCACCACAAACATGGAACTGTGGGTACCAAAACATAAACTGTCGATCACTAGGTGTGGACTTAAATATAGTGGGGCATACTGTACTTTTACAATATATTGCCACCAAAGATACGATCTCGAGCTCATTTAGCTACTGCATTCAAGTGGACAGCGCATGAACAGTTTCTGGACATGCTTATAAATTACTCTTAGTTTAGAACATTAATTATAACTAGGGTATCGGCAAAGTAGGGATTGCTGCGGGTATTAAAGCAAATAGAACTACAGTAAATAGCACAAATTATATCAAGCACAGTTATTACTCGCAGCGACTAGTGAGCTGTGAGCTTATGACCTTAAGCCAGTCACGAATCGATTCTTACCATGAGTGGAACTGAGAAAAAGCAATGTATATAAGTAGCCAGGACCAGGAGTTAAAGGGCAATCACAGGTGACAGATATTAAACATGTGCGTCTCATTAATTGACGTACAGGTAAATTGTATTTATTATATAAACATAAGTGTTATATAGAGTTTTTGGCCATTGAGAAAAATCGTATTTAAACACACATAAAAAATACGATATTTTTACGTGTGAAAATATCATTTGTTGTAAAACGCATTGCCACGGACGTTTTATTGTTTTTCACCGAATTTTGTTTATATAATAAACAGAAAAATACATGGTTGCTTGGAAATACCAAATTTATTTCTCGTGTTGAACATGATATCTCACTCGTTTGCTGCGCTCACTCGTGAGATACCATGTTCAACACTCGAAATAAATCTGGTATTCCCGCGCACCCATGTATTATTCTCTATTTATTATACATTGTAGTTGGTAAATGCAATTTGATTGGCTAAGAGCTTACAATTAAATTGCGCAATCACGCAACCTACAGAAAATTCAGTTATCTGCTAGTAGATAACTGAGTTATCTGCAAATGAGCCTGCGATGATTAGCAAGCGGTATCTATTTAACACAATCATTCAATTCGGTTTTTGCGATATGCAAAATTATGAAGGTCTCGGTAAGCGTTATCAGCCTCGTCTTCGGCTCGGCTGATAACGCTTACCTCGACCTTGGTAATTCCGTATATCACAAAAACCTCATCCAATAATTGTTAATTATATAACACAAATGCTATCAGATTTCATATCAAGAGTGTTTACTGCTAGGCGCATTTACCACATAATATTAATATACACAGATTTATTACACTAAGAAACCAAAACTTTATAATAATATAGAACTGACAGTGGTCAAAGTCCATTGAGTGAACAACGCAGGAATCGACGCAAAAAGAACAAAGAATGGAAATTAGAAGACGAAAAAAAAGAAAATTACTTCCACGTAATTTTCATTATTTCGTGCTTCCACGTGAATATTAAAACTCCAAATTCGAATTTAGGATAAAATTGGATAAAAGAAAGAAATATATCTGGTTATCAAAATATGTATCAACATATGTTTTCATAAAGCAAAGCTTCTAGAACTATCTTGCTCCGAAATTGTGCTGAACAGTGAACTGAATTAATGTAGTCTATTATATCTTTGTATGTCTTAATGTCTAGGAACGCAAGGTTTCACGGCTTGGAAACACCACGGAAAAATAGCTTACTGCGCGTTTCCGATCGCGCATGACCACAACGCACTGCGCTAGATTGTTTTGAGATAAAAATGTAGATGGCTACACAAACTAGATCTGCTACGTCGCTCGCTCGCTTCAGGCTCGCTCGCTTCCGCAGCAATTAGTTGTACTTTATGTAGATATATCCTTACTCCGTTTTAATAATTTATGTATGTTATGTGAATGTGAATTGTCCTGTACAGATATTTAGTTAATTTTAGAAGGTCCAGTGGAAGATTAGCTTTTGCTAAACTGGCATGCATATGTTACTTGTAAATTAACCTTCTTTAAATAAAGTTTAAAAATAATAATGAACTACGGAAGAAATTTGCAGTCGACTGCATGTCGTAATGCGCTACAATCTCAAAGACCAGGAAAATATTCCAATATTCTACTAACGGAAACACAACTCCAGTGTAGCAGGAGTACATTGCATAGCTTATATCACGTCCCATACTATAGCCATAAGTTTAAATTAATTTCTGCCTAGTTCTGCATGTGTTATTTAACTATTTCCAGTGGCGGACACTTCCAGTGTGGGAATTTCTTAACATGTATGCCAAAGGGGTTTCAGTGTCCATGATTTTTAAAAGGCTCCAAGATATGCGAATCTTTCAGAACGTGGGTAATTTGATTATTGTATATGTTTGTACACATTATTGTGTGCGTCTGAGTTTGAATAAAAACTTTTTCACATTAATTTGCGATGATCTTATACTATATAGCGTACTTGTATTTTTTCTACTTATAGCTTACTATTTATGCTCTTTGTATAATAATAATAATAATAATTACATTTATAATGCGCATATTCCATTTGGGATATGTTCATATGCGCATGACAATTTGATATGTAGAATATAAAATTAGTTAGAACTATTTAGTTAAAATTATTCTTTAAAATTAACCTAAATTACAAACTTTATTTACATATAGGATTTCTTAAATAAGTATGTCTTTAAAAGTCTTTTAAAACTGTCAACAAAGCTAGCCTCTCGGATATATGAAGGTAAGGAGTTCCAAAGCGTGGGTGCCGCAGAGGCAAATGATCGATCACCTAACGTGGCCAAAGTCTTCACAGAAGGTGGC
>CACRXK020001752.1:0-25859 GCA_902702795.2 Paramuricea clavata
AGCTATCCAGTATAAGTAACACTGGGTCAATAACAGATAATATTTAGTTAGTTTAGCTTAGTCCGAATAGTTGGGATCCAAGATTTTATTACTGACGGAGTAACTAACTATTGAGATAAAGGATTTTACTTGGCAAGAATAAGATAGTTGTCTTATGTTTACCTCTTTAAGATCTTTCTTGTCCAATCGTCGTACCCATACAAGCAAGATGAAATAGACACCAATGATAGACACTACGACAGCAAACACGACAGGATTTTCATCCAGGTTTGCAAAGCCTGCACTCACCGCATTCCAGTCGATGGAATTTGGAGGCACCATAAAATCACCGCCAAAGGACGTGAGATGATTGCAGAGACATTGGGTTTCATTCATGTTTGTGAGAACACCCACCTGTACGGAAAGGATTGACAAATCTTAGTATTATGGCAAACAAGAAAAAATGTTTCCTATAGTCATATTTTCCAAGGTGTGAAACTAGGAAACATACATTGTTTCCTAGCATTGTTTCCTAGCCATGTTTCGTGAAAGTGGGAAAACAAGAAAACACTGTTTAATTTCCTAGCCATGTTTCCCGAAGGTGGACAAACCAGGCCATGTTTTCCAAAGGTGAGCAAACCAGGAAACATTGTTTCCTAGCCATGTTTCCCAAAGGTGGACAAACCAGGAAACATTGTTTCCTAGCCATGTTTTCCGAAGGTGGACAAACCAGGAAACATTGTTTCCTAACATGTTTCCCAAAGGTGGGCAAACCAGGAAACATTGTTTCCTAGCCATGTTTCCCGAAGGTGGACAAACCAGGAAACATTGTTTCCTAGCCATGTTTCGCGAAGGTGGAAAAACCATTAAACATTCAAGATTTTCATATATTTCCACAACAACGCCCCTGTGGAAAATGTTTTGTTAGTCGAAAGAAACGAACACTACAGTAGTTTTTAAGTTAGTAAAACTCACCGTACACCCATCACCTTTCCAAATATTCAATTCTTCATCAAAATAAAGGCATCCAGATATGAAGAAATCCACAGTGTAGTTCATGAACTCTGGACAGTCGCCATCGGGTCTATTGTACATCACTCCTACATAAAACGTGCCAACTGCGTCACGTTTTAAATCCACATTCGAAACAAAGAATGTATTGGGGCTTTGTGATCCATTAAACTGGTCCTTCGCTTTAGGATTTGGTACGGTAATATTAAACATATGTTCAAGAACCGAGGGTTTGCGATCTTTTTGTAAAAACAAGCTAAAGTTTGCACGTTCAGAACAGTTGCCGACCAAATGCAAGTCTACGTTAATCGAGCTGTCGTTGTTTCGAACGTCGAATTTGTGAAATATCATTTTTCCCGCAGTGGCTTGATAGAGACGGGTCGAGGGGACCGGTTTTGGGTCACGTGGTAAACGAATGTCGATGGGCTCGTCCAGGTCTGAAATTGAAATTCCTCCCGATGCGTTCCTTATGTCGGTCGTCATGACAACGGAGTGGATACGGTTAGCCGCATCTTCGAACGGATTGGTCGGTGTCGCAACGGTCTAAAAATAGAATGAATAAATTACATGAGTACAACATAAGCCGGTTACAGACTAGCAAGTTTTCCATGGCAACTTTTCATATGGCAAGTCTTTAATGTGAATGGACCATTTGCATTATAGACTAAATTTTGATCTAGACAAGTCTAGACAAAAATTTCATCACAGCTTGAAAGAGCATTACAAAATTAGTAATATTCCGTAGTTTCGTTGCGAAATGTTGTAAAATGCGGATGCTATAGCCTTGCGAAGTTTGCTGTTTTTCAGTCATTTTGTATTACGCACGGGAAATTGACAGCCCAATCGGGTGTTGGGGCATCAATTTCCCGTTTGTAATACAAAATGACTGAAAATAGCAAATTTCGCAAGGCTATATTATCCGCATTTTACAACATTTCGCAACGAAACTTTGGAGTATTACTAATTTTGTGATGCTCTTTCAAGCTGTGATGAAATGATTTTGTCTAGATCAAAATTTAGTCTATAATCTAAATATAGTCCATTGCCTGTACGTGAATTTTTTTTATGACAAGTCGAAACCATCGAAATGCTCAAATTACTTTGTACAGTAAAAAACAAATTCCGATGCAGATTTAGTACAAAAATACTCCGTTGGGCTGCAGGAAATTTTTGTCTCCATGTTGTGCTCCCAGGAAGAAAATTCTTTTTTCTTGCCCCGTATGGTGGAAGGGTCAGTTAGGAGGATAATCCCAACCCACCCTGTCAACTTTCCCTGTGGGAGGAAACCGGAGTACCCGGGGAAAACCCACGACTTTCGGCAGAACGACTGACCCTTCGCAAAAAAATAGAGACCTTACGATTTAGGACGGCAACGCGATGGCAACGGCTACCAATACAATAAATCATTGAAAATAATTGAATAATTACAATATATGAATAATTTAGACATTGTCACAGAATTGTCCTTGTTCTGCTTACAACGCCAAATCACAGATTTTCACGTCTTGATACAACGGCTGCATTTCAAGCCGCAACAAGTGCAACTTCGAATTGGTTTGAGCAGAACTCTTCCCAAACATAAATCCCATGTCTTCAAATTCTAAGACTGTATTAAATTCATACGATTGATAACATACGACGAATTATCTCTATCATTTATTTGAAGGAGTTTGTTTTGGCCGTCGTCGTCGCGTTGCCGTCTTAAAATCGGAAGGTCTCAGAGGTGAAAGGCCCTTGACGATTACCCCAAACCTCAGTCCCAAAGGTAAAAAGTACGTGTTTTTGCCACTGTACCAGAAACACTCCACAAATCCTCGAATAATGAAGATATCATTATGAGAACAAAGGTAAAACATTGCTAGCCTACTTACAGACACATCAACAATTCCACTGCCATTCAAGATGCCGCCCATTTGAGGCAAGCCAAAGCTCCCTGCACCAGCAGTCAGAACTTTCGAACTCAATTCATCAGGACTTTCACGATAAACTTCCAACGAAAGATGAGGAGTGTCGATCCGTGTCGGATGTTCCCCGGGGGCTTTGTTCGTCGTGACTGCTTTGGCCACCTTCTTTATTACAGACATCAGTTTGTTCGCTAATTCTTTTTTCTAAAGTAAATACATTAAACATAAGGACATATTATAAACTAAACTAACTTTATTTATACTGGACAAAAAAACTGTTCTTCCTAGAGGTCCAGTAAGGATCATCTCTTATTGATCCAGTGTTAGTACAGGAAGAAACCTAAACTAAACTAGCTCTATCTATACTGTATAGTTCTATCAGTTCTAAACTGTTCTCCCTAGAGGTCCGGTGAGGGTCATCTCTTATTGATCTACTAGTGTTACTACAGGAAGAAACCTAAACTAAACTAACTTCACCTATACTGAATAGCTCATCAGTTCTAAACTGTTCTCCCTAAAGGTCTAGTAAGGATCATCTCTTATTGATCCAGTATTACTACAGAAGAAAACCTAAACTAAACTAGCTCTGTCTATACTAAATAGTTTTATTAGGAAGGGGCATCTTTTGTTGGCTCAGTGTTACCACAACAGTATAAGAAGATGCCTGCGGTGTTTGGTAGAGCCAAACTGGAAGCACTCAATCACATACGACTGAGGTGAAATTATAATCAAACAACTGCACAATGCAAGAATCAAAGCTAGTCACAACGGTGAAACCTTGAAAGGCCCATACGCTTTAGAGTTAAACTATTGACAACATTATTTACCCTTTGTTTTTCCTCCGAAATCTCGTCATTTTCTCCCTCATTATCAGCCGGTGGTGCTTTCGTGACGACTGCCTCAGACTTCTGACTCGCATCATTGTTCTCAGATTCTGTCTCATCTATCTTGGGTTGCTCTGGCACCGCTGGTTCTTCGACAAAAAATGCGGCTTGCATGACGTTGCCCAAGCCAGATAATACGGCCTCAGCTGTCTTGGCGACAGTTCTTGGATGGGTTCCAGGTTTCTCGGCCGCGTTTTCCAGTACGTCTCCAACCGTTTCCAAAGTTGAAGTGGCAGTTTCCTGAAGCGAATTCAATAAAATGAAAATAACTTTAGAAACCAGTAAATATTGTAAATAAATTCAAAATCAAATTCAAACTCAAATTCTAAATGAGATGTTTTTGCTCTTTGTGCAGTGATAAATTTTAATTAAGGGGAAATGGCAGTATATTTTTTATTTTCTCATTTGAAAGAATTTTAGCACTATACATAATTCTCTTTTATTGCTTTTTTTTCATATCTTGCTTACTTCTACAAATATTTTGATCGAAAGGAATGAAATGTCCGCCATCATCAAAAATTTTGCACTCAAAACTATACTCTGTCTGCCCTTCGAAATATCAAGATCACTCAAAACCTTTGAAACATCTACCAATCAATATTTGGTCAGCAACGAATACTTTTATATCGTTAATTCCCGTAGTGACGTCACCAAAACTACCGTTAATGAGATCAAAAATATATCCAAGATGGCGGACATCTCATTACTTCAAGTGAAAATATTTCAAGAACTAAGCAAAATATGAAAAATCGGTAAAAGAAGTTAATATATAGTTTCTGAAAATAAAAGGTACATCTGCTGTACATACCTGTGCCTCGGCAGAGACTTCTCCTGTTTCCTTGGTAACAGTGCCGAGAACTGACGAAGTACGATGTGCATCTTCCAATGTTTCCACTGGAGCTGTTGAAATCACATTCACTAAACTTGTACGTAACTAAAAAGAATGTTATGAATTTGACGTCTGTTCGGTAATTTTCTAGTCAGTGCAACAGACGACTGGATGGCATGGAGAACAGTGGGATTTTCAAAACAATGAAAAGACAATGGAACATTCTGATCACTGGATCATGACTGGATGGCATGGAGAACAGTGGAATTTTCAAAACAATGAAAAGACACTGGAATATTCTGATTACTGGATCATGACTGGAAGGCATGGAGAACAGTGGGATTTTCAAAACAATGAAAAGACAATGGGGCATGCCGAGCGGGCTTCTTCAAACTGCCGTCATCTGTAAATAACATTGAACAAGAGCAGCAATGTAACCTTGGTATTTTCCTGCTTGGCTTCCTCCTTTTTCTCTTGCGCGCTCGTCTCACTGGCCACATCCTCTTGGGTACCTGTGCCATTTACGGGAGCATCCGCTGGCTCATCCATCCCATCTTTCTCAGACTCAAAATTTAACATGTTGCCAACGGCAGAGATCATTTGGAAGGCATTCTGGGTATCGCCTGAAGAAAGCAGTGTGCCTAAGGTACCGTTTGCGGATGTGAGATCCTCGACCTTGGATTTGAGCGCATCGGTATTCGTTGGATTGACCTAATAATTGAGAAAAAATGGTGGTCAACTACAGGAATGTTGACACTTACAAGAGCATAAAAATTAAACTTATTCTCTTAATTCTATCAATTTCCCACCAAGTACATGATTACTACATACAATTAAAAGAGTTAACATCATTCGCTCAGTCTGATAACCGAAGGTTGATCAGCATTTGTTGCAGATATCTTTTTCATGTAGTTCAGACACAAACCACGGCAGCTTATTGTAGAATGCTACCTACACTGGACTACCACGTTTGAGATATCTTTTTCAGGTAGTTCAGACACAAACCACGGCAGCTTATTGTAGAATGCTACCTACACTGGACTACCACGTTTGAGATATCTTTTTCATGTAGTTCAGACACAAACTACAGCAGCTTATTGTAGAATACTACCTACATTGGACTACCACGTTTGAGATATATTTTTCAGGTAGTTCAGACACAAACCAATACAGCTTATTGTAGAATACTACCAACACTGGACCACCACGTTTGAGATATCTTTTTCAGGTAGTTCAGACACAAACCACGGCAGCTTATTGTAGAATACTACCTACATTGGACTACCACGTTCGAATATCTTTTTTCAGGTAGTTCAGACGCAAACTAACTGCACAATAGTGCTTAGTGAAGGCAATCCATCGTTTCCTTGAAGCCATATAGGGGAACTGTGTAGCTTACCTGAACCCTACGTTGTACAAATGTAGAAGCGTCCAGAGAGTCGGTAACTAAGACCACAAAGTACAACGTATTATTCTCATCTTGACCAGTTGGGAATGTGACGTTAGGACTGAAGGAATTCTCTCCAACATACACCAGAGATTCAAGAGTACCACTGCCAGGGAAATATGAAAATGTGTACTTGAGAGGAAGGTTATCATCTATCCAATCACCACAAGTTACACCTGGAACATTTAAGTATTCTGCATATTAGATTCCGCACTGAGTTAGTTAGTTGGTTAGTTATAATTAGTTAGTTTCTTAGTTAGTTAGTTAATTCGTTAGTTAGTCAATTAGTTAGTTAATTAGCTGGTTAGTTCGTTAGTTAGTTAATTAGTTAGTTAATTAGTTAGTTGGTTATTTAGCTAGCTAGTTACTAGGTTAACTAGTTCGTTAGTTAGTTGGTTAGTTAGTTATTTAGCTAGCTAGTTAGTAGGTTAACTAGTTAGTTAGTTAGTTAGTTAGTTAGTCAGCTAGTTAGCTTGTATTTAGTTAATTAGTTCATTAGTTAGTTAGTTTAATTCGTTAGTTAGTCAATTAGTTAGTTAGCTAGTCAGTTAGTTAGCTTGTATTTAGTTCATTAGTTCGTTAGTTAGTTAATTCGTTAGTTAGTCAATTCGTTAGTTAATTAGTTAGTTAGTTAATTAGTTAGTTAGTTAGTAAGCTATTTAGTTGGTTAACTAGTTAGATTATAGTTAGCTAGTCAGTTAGTAAGCTTGTATTTAGTTCATTAGTTCATTACTTCAATAGTTAATTAGTTGTTTAGTTAGTTAGTTAGTTGTTTAGTTAGTTAGCTAGCTAGATAGTTATCCTGATAATGTCACACATATCTCAAAACAATGAGTGACTGTTATATTATATAAAATACTCTAATTATAAGAGATCAAAGTCTCACACACCATATAAGGTATCCAACGCATATCCCGTCAGTGGGCTAGCAAAACACCATCCTCCAAAAGGCGGTATGTTTACGGTTCGTACAAGTTCAGCAATGCCTGGAATCCCGCCGGGTCTCCAGACTTCTACACGAATCTTATAAGTACGGTTGCCAAGTAACGATTCCTCTCTTATGACTAAATTTGGCGATGACGGTCGCGTTAAGATGACGTCATCAAGGTTCTCGAGCATGATCCACGAGCCTTCAGTGCGAAGATATACTTCCCAGCGGTAATTCACGGTGTCAGAATTTCTGCAGTCTTGACACGTGGCCTCCAGAGAAACCTTCACAGTCGGGTTGAATTTTTCAAGGCAGTTTCTGAGACAGCTATATTTCGAAATATTAATATAATAATGTGATTTTTTAAATCAGGACTTCCACGTTTGAGATATCTTTCTCGGGTAGTTCAGACACAAACCACGGCAGGTTATTGTAGAATACTACCTACACTGGACCACCACGTTTGAGATATCTTTTTCAGGTAGTTCAAACACAAACCACGACAGCTTATTGTAGAACACTACCTACACCGGACCACCACGTTTGATATACCTTTTTCAGATAATTTAGACACAAACCACGGCAGTTTATTTTAGAATATTACCTACACTGGACCACCACGTTTGAGATATCTTTTTCAGGTAGTTCAGACACAAACCACGGCAGCTTATTGTAGAATACTACCTACACTGGCAGGGTGTTAGCCAGAAAAAAAGTTTTGTCCGTTAAACGTAAATTGGGAAAGTTTTTTTGACCGATCAAAGTCCTTGTGTTGGAATAAATAGTGTTTTTTTCCAACGTGTTTCTCCTTAGATGCAAACGGCAGCTTGGTTTGGTACATTCCATTTCCGGTGAATGGACAATGAAAAATGCACCCGATGGCACTTCGTTTTGTATATATTTCATTTCCGGTGAATGAACACGGATGCACACTGATTACACTTTGTTTTGTACATTTCATTTCAGTGAATACACACCCAATATGAATGAAACGCGATACATTTTGAGAAAATAGTTAATGGGAAAAAGTAAATAAAACGTTCCTTTATATAATAATATAAAATCAAACGCAATGCACTTTCTCATCAGAAAAAATGAAAATCTTCCAGTAGACCCAGTTGGGAAAGCCCCTTCAAAGCTACTTCAATTGGGAAGAGTCCGTCAAACGGACAGTATATGGGCTACCTAACACCCTGACTGGACCACCACGTTTGAGATATCTTTTTTCGGATAGTTCAAACACATGCAAACAACGGAAGTTTATTGCACAATACTAGCTACACTGGTCATTTATACTTACGTTAAAGCTATTGTAGGTGGGTCTCCTGGAATTATTTCCATGAAAAGATTAAACACACTTCTCCTGAAATCTTTTTTAACCAAAAATTGTAATGTATAAGAAGCATTCTCTCTCATGAGTCCAGTGTCAATATTTATTGCCAAAGTTGTATCAGAGTAGTTCAGGCGTCCGGGACCTTGACCAAAGCACCCGCCGTAGTCCACAAATTCAGTACCGTTGGTTGTATTAGCTATCATAGGCGGTTTGACGGCTTCGGGTTCGTAGGGAAAGGTGTAGTTATCGTCACTGCGTTTGCAATGCCAGTAGAAATACATGCCTGGGGTTGATGAAATAAAATTTCATTAGCTTTCAAAATGTTAACCAACTTCATTTTATATCGAATAACTCTATCAGTTCTAAACTGTTCTCCCTAGAGTTCCAGTAAAGATGATCTCTTATTTATCCAGTGTTACTACAGGAGGAAACCTAAACTAAACTAACTTTATTTATACTGGATACCTCTATCAGTTCTAAACTGTTCTCCCTAGAGTTCCAGTAAAGATGATCTCTTATTGATCCAGTGTTACTACGGGAGGAAACCTAAACTAAACTAACTTTATTTATACTGGATAGCTCTATCAGTTCTAAATTGTTCTTCCTAGAGGTCCAGTAAGGGAAAGTACATTTATTATGCCGAGGGGTGGGATGAAGATGTTAAGGGGGGAACTCCGAAATATTTTCTGGCATTAAAGGGGGGGCTCTGAAAGTTCTTGATATACTGAAGGGGGGGGCTCTAAACTTTTCAAAGGTTTGACCCCAGCAAATTAAAGTTAAAATTTTTACATCAGTTTCAGGTAAAATTTGCATAATAAAGTAATTATTTTTGTGAAATGATAACCATTTTTGTAAAATACAGTCAATTTACATGCAATTTGTTTGCGAAATTTGCTTTAGAAAACGCCAGAAATTCAGTCCTAGAGCTTCGAAAATGTAAAAATTTTGTGGGGGAGGACCCCCAGACCCCCCTTTCCTCCCAAAACTTAGTAAAAGAGTGCCAATCAATCACAAAAAGCTTTATTATAATTATTACACATATAATCCTCTGACCCCCCCCAAATGTCAGATGCTTTCCTACGTCCCTGATGGTTGTATTCGAAACCGATTTCAGTTTTAAGATATCCTTAGTCTGCTCTTCTACATGGATACATGAAATCACCTATAGCTTATTTTAATTTTTTTTGCGCCAGGTTTGTGAAGTAATTTACGCGTCAAAAAGCAAAAAAGCATATACAATTTGCAAGAATGATATGTTCTATGTTTATGGGATATTTCGTACAAACGGGATGGAAATTTAAGAAATTGAAGCACACTGGCACTTTTGCATGCATTTTTGACAGGCATGCAAAGACATTTGCAACAGATGCCGGGAGATACGTTGGGTGGGGGCAACATACTGTAAGGTTCCAGCACATTACCCTGATCCAGGAAATCCTGGCCACTACATGAACGTGTTCAAGACTGCGAATACGCTGAATGATGGACAACAACAACCTGTTGATAATTCCACCCCTAGAGCCAATTTAAAATGTTTTAAAGACGATGCCATTTCATCTGGCGCTAGTGAGATGAAAGAAGCAGCAGATCGGTAGTTTTGTTGAGGAGAAGCACTTGAGTATATCAGACATCTTGAGGAACTGCAAATTGTATCTATGATAAGAGAGAATTCCGGATTGTACTCCTTCGATTCCGAATTCTAGAGGGGGGGGGGCATTGAAAATTTTAAAAACTTGGAGGGGGGCATCGAAATTTACCGATAACCTCAACAGGGGCCCTGTAAAAATATGAGCTTTTTTCAAGACATCTTCATCCCCCTCCGTCGGTGTAATAAATGTACTTTCCCTAAGAGTCATATGTTATTGATCCAGTGTTACTACAGGAGCAAACCTAAACTAAACTAAACTAAACTAAACTAAACTAAACTAAACTAAGTTTATTTATACTAGATAGATCGATCAGTTCTAAACTGTTCTCCCTAGAGGTCCAGTAAGGATCATCTCTTATTGATCCAGTGTTACTACAGAAGGAAACCTAAACTAAAGAACTCTTATTTATACTGGATAGCTCGATCAGTTCTAAACTGTCCTTCCCACAAGTCCAGTAAGGATCATCTCTTATTGATCCAGTCTTACTATAGGAGGAAACCAAAACAAAACCATTGTGTTTGCAAATGTCCGAAAAAAACCCAAAATCCAGTCTCTCACCTTCATAATCGCCTTTCTCTACGTCCGGGTCACGTGACATTCCACCGTCCAATAGGATCACTTTATCAAACCCTACCATACGAGTCGAACCGCCACGAACCTCGGCGGCGATTGGCGACGGTATAATTTTGACGTATCCAAAAGTGGAGGAACTAACGCCTTCTACACCAACCATAGTTAGGGTAAAACTAATGTAGAAAAGGCCATACTCTAAAGACCGCGATTGGAAAACAATCTTCCAATCATTCGCTTTAATATCAGGCAATAATACCTCAACACTTTCACCTTTGGAGAAACCCTCCGGAGCCACCTTAAATACTTTCCATTCGAAGTCCGTTTGTGAAGTAGCTTCGCAATCAATGCTATTTTTAGTAATGAGCTCAAACTCCTCTGACCGCATAAATTCGCGCGCGTCGTCCACGTTTTGCGCGAGTCCCTCGACGCTCACGATGGGTGAAGTGCAGGGCGCTTCCACGATGACTGCCTGAGTTTCAGCGACATCGCTGGAGACTAAGTTCGAGCCAACACAAGTCACGTGGTACACAGTGATGTTTGCGTAAATATGCGTGAAACTTATCTTAACTTGTGACGTAATAAATCGAATATCGGTCACGTGATTGTATTCTGGTGGACAATTTGCCAGGTGATATCCTTTGTAGATAAATTCAGTTCCGTCACCTAGGTTAAAGTAATAGCAAGGATATGTACCCATTTGTCCCATAGTGACCTCAAATATCATCTCTTCACCCAGTTTCACCGGTCCGTTACCGTCGATAACCACGTCCTTGACAGATTCTAACAACGTCAACGAAACGCTAGCGACTTTGTAGCTTATAGCATTCGAAACGTTCACGGTCACATCGTTGGAGCCAAATTTAACGAATAAATGCGCTATCGATGTCACCTCTGTGACAAGTCGCGGAGAAAGATCGCCAAAGTTTACAGTAAAGTTGACAAATTGACAATTGGTGGCAAATTCGAACAGTAAGGGATCTTCTATGGGGAATGTATTTTTCCCGGGTCCATAACCCGTAATACCACCGCCTTGATGGGTTGTAATGTCCATTTGAGTGATGTAAACTAGTACTTCAATGTCCAAGCTTGTATTTGCGCTTTTCATAGAGTTACTACAGTTTAAATTCAGAAGGTACTCTCCGCCGCTCGAGTAAACGTGCTCTACAGCTGCCCCGAATGCAAGTGTTTTTCTCGCACCGTCTCCAAAATCCCAAGTACATTTAACCACCGCACCGCTGTCCACTTCCGCTGAAAACACCGCAGGCTCACCAGCGACCACCAACCCGACCGTCCCACGAAGGTTTACGATCGTTGCATCTTCGACCAATAAACTCCCATTATACATCTCCGCACTCACATTGTTGTATGCCAAAACTTTGAAATGGTACATGCACGGCTCGGTGAAATTCATAACAAGCTCATCGCCGGTGAACGGCTGTTCGGGAAGAATTATTCCAGATTCGGTACAGTTAAATATCACCAAGTACTGAACACCTGTTCCCTGAGCAACGCTGGCCAAAAGTACTACAGGCATGTCTGTGTGAGCAAATTCCGTTGCTACGGTAATAGTGACGTTACAAACAGCTTCCATAGCAATTACAAGTCCAGTTATCGAAACAGCACTGACCGCATTTCCTACAACAAGGCTGGTGTTATATGAGCCAGCAATCTCGTAAGTATGCGGTACGCCGTGTTCAGTTCCAGGTCTAAAATCAAACGGCCCTACAGTAATTGTTGCTCCGTCACCAAATTGAGCAGTACATGTAACGTTTTCACCAGATTCAGCGCTCAAAGGGATGTTAGTTAGTTCGTTAATTCGTGCGTAGATAGGACAAAGCCACGTTAAATTGCTGATGGCATCTAAAATGTGTATTCCTGATGAAATATCATAGCTTGATTTGATATTTGTAACGTTCAAACCCACTTGGTAATAACCAGATTTAGTAAACGTGTGATTGAATGTCAAAGTCTGACTAGAGTTTTGGTTGTCGATAATAATTGTCTCGTTGTGCTCAACTCGAAATGTGTATTTAACATTCCCGCCAGGATGAGGTGGAACTACGAAAAAGACTGATGCGTTTGTAGCGGAAACATTGGGCAGAATGAGGACCACATCTGTAATTTCTTCGTATGCTCTGATATATTTAGATTTCTGAATGGTGTCCGAAGCTACGTCATTGCCAAACGTACAAACAAATTCCCCTGTTTTATTCATATTAACGTACAACTTTCGATATTTGAAGTAGTGGCCACGAAGTAGAGCCGTGCGTCCTTCGATGCGAGCCACCGGGCTATACAACCCAGGGTTCTTTGGTTCCACACGGAACGAGACACCCGACGCTTTGTGCTGTAAGTTGACGGCACCCGAGTAGCCTATTAAGTCGCCCGCACTAAAATATACGTTGTCCGTAGGGGCAACAACATGCACCCCGGCTTCAGAAAATTCAAAATATTCCTCGTAATGTAATTTATAATCGTCAGTCAGATTTGAGGGTAGTTTCCGTGTTGGACAGTAAGGATCAAACGTCTCGCAGACTTTACCAGTAGAGGGAAATGTATGTGCCGTCGTCGGGGGGTTGCCCTGTGGACAATCTCGGCTAAATATGGTGTTTAACATACAACTGAAAATCGTTTGACAATACTTCATTCCTTCAGCACATGATGGTCTAAAAACCTAGGCGAAAATATAAACAATTGTTTAGTTTATTGTTTAGTTTATTATTACGTCACAGTATGTACTAGTTAAAACATGAGCAGCCGATCTTTATCCGAGCCGAAGGCGAGAGTTTGTATATCAGATAAAGATCGGATGCGAATGTTTTAATATTAACGTACTTAAAAAACGACCCATCTTATGAGTTCATTGGCGAAGTAATTTTAAAAATAAACATTGTCTAAGCCAAGAAGCTGAAGTTTATGTAAATCAGGACAAATCTTTATCCGATTTACAAACATTGATTAAACATTCGTTTCTTTTGTATTTTCCTCGTGAATTATTGAGTATTTTAAGTCAAAATAATGAATGACTGGATGGCATGGAGAACAGTGAGATTTTCAAAACAATGAAAAGACAATGGAACATTCCGATCACTGGATCATGACGGGATCGCATGGAGAACAGTGAGATTTTCAAAACAATGAAAAGAAAATGGAACATTCTGATTACTGGATCATGACTGGATGGCATGGAAAACAGTGAGATTTTCAAAACAATGGAAATACAATGGAACATTCCGATCACTGGATCATGACGGGATCGCATGGAGAACAGTGAGATTTTCAAAACAATGAAAAGAAAATGGAACATTCTGATCACTGGATCATGACTGGATGGCATGGAGAACAGTGAGATTTTCAAAACAATGAAAAGACAATGGACATTCCGATCACTGGATCATGACTGGATGACATGGAGAACAGTGAGATTTTCAAAACAATGAAAAGACAATGGAACATTCTGATCACTGGAACATGACTGGATGACATGGAGAACAGTGAGATTTTCAAAACAATGAAAAGACAATGGACATTCCGATCACTGAATTGTTCCTTTCCAGAGCAGTGGCCCCTAACGCCCTGAAGTTTCTTCGGCGTGACTGACAGAGGAGAGTTTAGAAACAAATTTGAATATTAAACTGAACCAATCCAAATAAAGCATTCATGACATTATCTGTACCTTAATAGTGAGACTTCCCGGGCCAGTAGTTACATACTCGAATGCCAAAGTTACGCCATCAATAAGTGCAGCTTGAGCAGGTAGGACTATCGTTGAATTGTCACCATCGTCAATAACAGGAGCTGGATATTCCGGTATAATATCACCGGTTTTGACTAATATGTTATCTGGAAAACAGATAATGGAACATGTTTATGAGGAATTTATTATCTCTAACTTTATTTATGCTGCATAGTTCTACCGGTTCTAAACTGTTCTTCCTATAGAGGTCCAGTAAGGATCATCTCATATTGATGCAGTGTTACTACAGGAGGACACCTAACCTAAACTAACTTTATTTATACTGGATAGCTCTATCAGTTCTAAACTGTTCTTCCTAGAGGTCCAGTAAGGATAATCTCTTATTGTTCCAGTATTACTACAACAGGAGGAAACCTAAACTAAACTAACTTTATTTACACTGGATAGCTCTATCAGTTCTGAACTATTCTCCATAGAGGTCCAGTAAGGATCATTTCATCATATTGATCCACCAAACTAACTATATTTATACTGGATAGATCTATCAGTTCTAAACTGTTCTCCCTAGAGGTCCAATAAGGATCATCTCTTATTGATCCAGTGTTACTACAGGAGGAAACCTAAACTAAACTAACTTTATTTATACTGGATAGATCTATCAGTTCTAAACTGTTCTCCCTAGAGGTCCAATAAGGATCATCTCTTATTGATCCAGTGTTACTACAGGAGGAAACCTAAACTAAACTAACTTTATTTATACTGGATAGTTCTACTAGTTCTAAACTGTTCTTCCTAGAGGTCAGTAAAAGTCAACTCTTACCGTCTATCTCCAATGATGGCAAATATTCCCCGTCAATGGTGCAGTTTAAGTCCGTCCCAGTCCCTCGCTGTACATAGATGTAACATTCATATGTGCTTCCTTTCGGCACCAACGTCGGACAGTGCAACGACGTGAACCATACTTTATATCGCACAGTAATTGGTCTCGCTGCTACAGCGACCTGTCTTCCCTGAATGTCTCTAGCTTCGGCAATCAGGTACATTTCACCATCGTCCACAAATCTGTGTTCAATCTCACCTGGTGTGGCATAAATAAAAAGCCCCAGTCAAAAGATGATGAGAGTTCGCAAGCGAGAGTTTGCATAAGAGTTTTCTCAACTCTCATGCCCTGGTCAAACAAGAACAAGAGTTGCATGTGAGTTGAGAAGCAACAACAACAACAACAACAACAACAACAACAACAACAACAACAACAACAACAACAACAACAACAACAACAACAACAACAACAACAACAACAACAACAACAACAACAACAACAACAACAACAACAACAACAACAACAACAACAACAACAACAACAACAACAAATTACCTGTTGTAAGATTTGCAATATGGACTCCATTTAAACTAACATCGATATATGAAACCGCCTCGCCGGAAGAATTTGCAGAGATATGATTCTTCGAGAACATATAATGGGATGGATTGGAATAAATTTCCACAGAGCAGTCTGTGCATAAGAGATCTGTTTGAGAAGTTGCTTCATATAAACTGACGGTTGTTTCTCCACCACAACGCAACACTGGATTACCGGGGCAAGGAAACGAACAATAGCCGTCGGCTAGTTGGGCAAAATACAAAGTCTTTTCCGTACAATAGCACACCGCACCTTGAAAATAAAAGAAGAATAGGATTAAGAAATAATGTTGTTTTACTGTTTTTCACAAAAACAAAACACTTCGCATGATAACAATACTGTCATCTAGTCATGATCCAGTGATCAGAATGTTTCGTTGTCTTTTCATTGTTTTGAAAATCTCACTGTTCTCCATGCCAACCAGTCATGATCCAGTGATCAGAATGTTCTATTGTCTTTTCATTGTTTTGAAAATCGTACTGTTCTCCATGCCAACCAGTCATGATCCAGTGATCAGAACGTCCCATTGTCTTTTCATTGTTTTGAAAATCTCACTGTTCTCCATGTCATCCAGTCATGATCCAGTGATAGGGATGTTCCATTGTACACAAATACGAAGGATGAAAATACAATACCTTGAAACAAGCCTGCTAGTCTGTAGCTTTGCAAGGCGCACGCCCTTTTACAGTCTTCAGGAGTACTTGCCAAGGACTTGAAGGACAATGGTGAAAATATCTTCAGTTGAAATAGTTCTTCCCTTTTGACGCAGCCTTGGTACGACGGCACGTGTTTCCCAAGCCACGAGTTGAACGGAAGACCTGGGAAAAACATGAATTAAATTTTCGAAAAGAAAACATTAGTTAAACAAAACTATCTTTCTCACTAGAGGTCCACAAAAAGGTCATCACTTATCGGTCCAGTGTTACTACAGGAGGAAACTTGACTAACTTTATTTACACTGGATAGATTCGTCAGTTTTAAACTCCTATAGACCTAGTAACACTGATATTTTCGGAAACTTTTCTGTCCGAGGAAAATTTTCTTGAGTGGAAATGGGCATTAAGAGTCGTCTTTTAGTGATCCAGTGTTACTACGAAACATAAACTAAATACTAACCATAATCATGATCATAAATCTCTGTTCGTAACGCCATTCCGACATTTGCCAAATATGGATATATTCGTATATACCGTGCGACAACGGGAGAGTATAACATTACCATGGCAACGGATTCTGCGTCGTGAGAAGCTCTGAATATCTGAAAAAGACAAACGAAATTATCCACTGTAACACAATAAGTGGAAGGTGCGTTCTTTTGTAATACACAGTCTTTTATGGTGGCATGACTGAAATCTTAATTAAATAATATTTATCAAAACAATACACTACCAATTGTCATACTTGAGCAAGTTTTCGATGCAGGACTGACACATGAAGTGACCACACATGGTTTGACAGGGAATGTGCAGTAGTTTACAGGTGGTTGTATCACCATGGATTGTAAAATAACTGGATAGGAAACTTCCTGACGTCATTGACTCATCCTTGTTGAACAACGTGACGTCACGCGTATTGCGAATATTACCAAAGTTCTCGGCATTTTTGTTGTTTTGCTATATTTCACAAAAAGGTGATATTGACGCATAAACTGGTCTAATTGTTTTAAAAACATGCCCAAGCAACGACAAAGTATTCAAGGTAAATGTTTTTCGTCTTTGTTTTGTGCTTTTTTACATTTGTAGCTACGAAATTGGCGTCACAAATTTTAACGAAATTTGCGATGTATTTTTCACTGTTCAGTGCTTGAAATATTTGCTAAAATTGACTGGGAATACTTAGAGTTTTCATCGTAGAATGGCGTGGTTATATTTATTTGCTCTTTGACTGAAATGTTTAGCTGTATTATTGCTAAACATGCCATTTGTGCGAATTTGGTTTGCAACTAGGTTTGAACATCCAACCACGCCATCAGCCCATTGAAAACATTAGGTCACGTCAGCTAGTTTCCTATCCATTTATTTTATTATCTATGGTATCACCTACAAAGACCTTTTTGCTACCTACACTGGCGTTTACCTTTCGAGATTAGCACCTTTTGACTTTACTTTGCTCTGCTCTGCTCTGCTTTACTTGAACTTAACATACCTGTGGTTTTTGCTCTATGTCAAGAAAAAATGTCCACTCCATTCCATCCATACTGTAAGAGACACGAGCCCAGGTCACCCACATATCGCCCTTGCCTTGGAAACCTACATACATAACATGACTTGCAATGCCTAGATCCACTTGTAAATACTGCTGCTTGTCGTTATTCTCGGGCGCTATGACCCAGGCACCTGTTGAAATAATCATTTATTAAGTGTTATTACCTAGCTCCGTCCGAACGTTATGTTGTAACCTTCGTTTGTTTTTGTGTGTGTACGTTTATATGTTGAGGATAACTAAAAAACTATGAAACATTTTAACACGAAAAGCCTATGCTAAGGACATCTCGACAAAGTGGGATTATGTAAACAGCGCCTCAAAACCAAAATGAACTGTGTCATTTACCTGGACCAAATAGACGGGCCATATCAGCTCCGGTCACGTTATTTGAGGCAGATGTCACGGACAGAGCAGAGTCTAGGATTTTCTTCGTTGCCATTCCAAAACCTTTAAAATAATACGATATATGAGTTATGTAAAATTAGTTTAGTTTACGTTTCTTCCTGGAAGAATAAGTAATGATCTTTACTGGATCTCTACAGAGAACAATAAAACTTATTCCTCAACTACGGTAGCTAAACACAAATCGTTTTGTGAAATTGACCATACCTCTAACAGCTTGGTGAATTCTAAAGTTCTTTAACGATCCAGTAAACCTACTATCTATTGTCACACCTAACTCCCACTCCCAGCCGTCCGGTTCTTCTGGCATAAGTAGGGTTATGGCGGACTCAAGACGATTATCAATGAATAATGATAGCCTAAAGAGGTGAGACAGTGAACAGTATTATTAGTAATAATGTTGTTGTTGTTATATTTTTATACGATAATGTACCACACCATACCACACCACACAGCACAACACAGCACAACACAGCACAACACAGCACAACACAACACAACACAACACCACACAAGACACCAAAACACAACACCACACAAGACACCAAAACACAACACAACACAACGCAATACAATACAATACCTTACCATACCATACCATACCATACCATACCGTAACACACATTATGATACCATATACCAAGCATACCGCATATTGTACCATGCTATTCACCACCACATCATAACATAACATAACATAACATAACATAACATAACATAACATAACATAACATAACACAGCATAAAAACCATACCATACTATACCGCAAATTATGAGTATGTTAGCCAAACATATTGCTTTATTTTGCTCAAATGAAAATACTGGATACATGGTGAAGATCTAGTCCTAGGACTGGATCAAAATTAATTCACCTCACTTTAAGTACTGATTTTTTCGTCCTTGGCTTCGACTGAACTAATTGCGCGGACTGGATATGTGGTGATGTCCTCTTAGTCAGATTTAATCAATTACAGTACATAAAGCCAGTTTTCCACTTCAATCGTACTGTAAAGTATCGTAGCATTTTCTTTTGTGTCGAAGTCATTAGTTCCACTCTAGTGCTCAGAAAACAAAGAAATATGCTATATGCTTCGATTGAAGTGGAAAATGGCCTTAAAACATCACACTATGCCCCACGCCATACTAAGCCCCACCTGCAATAACCTATCACGCCCCCCCCCCCCCTCTCACATCATACTATACCACACTAGCCCCCTCGCACCATACCATATACCATACCATACCTGCTTTCTTTAGCATTATAAAACAACTTGATATTATGCCAGCTACCATCAGCAACAACGGAATATGAAGAAATTTGGCTTCGTATAATTCGAATGTAGAGAGTAAAATCTGATGTTGTTCGCATGATGGTTCTATAATCATTTCGATCCGTTAACCTCCCCAAAATCTTCACATGGCCTTGAGCCGCCATATTTACATCAACGTTGAGTAAAAAGTCGAATGCACCAAATTTAGCCGATGAGAGACCTTTCTCCCAAGTATGAACTGAATTCCCGTCGATGATAACTTTTGACGCAGGTAGATCTTTTAAAGAGAAATAAGAATCAAAATAAATTATTCAGACTCATGAGACATATGCTTCACAACACACAGGGTTAGGTTTTGGTGATGGAAAACTGGAGTAAACCAATTAAGAGTGAGTATACCTGACAGTATTACAAATGTATACTGATAAACTAGTGGTGTTAAAATTACAGATCGTGAGTTACTGATTATATCTATTTAGTATTTTTGTATAAGTGAATACAACAAATCCTACAAGTTGATTGGTTAAATTTGAGCGTATTAAGTACTGTTTAATCACAGTTAATAAACGAGCAGGAGTGTTTTATTAGGTTTAAAGACACGAGCGCGCAGCGCGAGTGGCTTTAGACCTAATAAAACACGATTAAGTACTGTTTAAACACGATTAAGTACTGTTCAATCACAGTTAATAAACGAGCAGGAGTGTTTTATTAGGTTTAAAGACACGAGCGCGCAGCGCGAGTGGCTTTAGACCTAATAAAACACGACCTGCGAGTTTATTAAACGGCTTCAAACACGACTACAAATTCAATAGATATACTGCCTTATTAGTATTCTTTATATAAAGAATACTAATTAGGACATGACTACAATAGATACTGCCTTATTAGTATTCTTTATATAAAGAATACTAATTAGGAGTGTTTTATCAGGTTTAAAGCCACTGCATGTGACATATTATGGTTGACATGATTTGCCAATAAGTTTATGAATTATTAATAAGTGTTTGAAGTTGTTATATTCACCTACAGGTGAATATAGCAAAACAGAAATTCTGAAATTTACAGAATGGCGGCTAGCCGTTTTGTGGAAGTTACTGGTAAAGAAATAAGCGAAATTAAAACAAATTCAGTTCCAAAAAACACAAAAGACGTATAAGATTATATTATATATGCATTCTTTATATATATGCATTCTTTATATATATATGTATTCTTATTATGTAGTACTATATAGTAGGCTAATATATTAATTCATATCTGGTGGCTTATGATAGGGAATCTTGAATTCTGTTTTAAGCTCACCCCAAATTACATTATAATTATATGCAACTTGTAATTTAATTTGATGTATATTTGGAAATTGATTAATTAATTAAGGTGCCTATATGACACGAAATTTCACACCAAATATTTATGATTGCATTGTAAAGAACACTTAAAATAACTTAATAATTTCTTTTATAGAATTTTGGTAACTTGCTTCCTTTGCAAGATATTCAACTTTGTTTCATATGCAAATATCACCGGTGTGACATCACATCGCATAATGACATTTTGAAAACGCACTATTTTACCTTGATAAAACATTTTTACAAACAAATACAGAGGGTTAATTATCAATTATGAAATTAATAGATATATACAAGGGAAATTTTTAAGTTTTTTAGATACGTATTCGTCAAGAAAACTATACTTTTCTGAAAACTCATTTTGCGATGTGATGTCACACCGGTGATATTTGCATATGAAACAAAGTTGAATATCTTGAAAATGGAGCAAGTTACCAAAATTCTATAAATTCTTTAAGTGATCTTTACAATGCAACCATAAACCTTTGGGGTGAAATTTCGTGTCATAGGCACTTTAAAGTTTAAATATATACTGTAGTTTCAAAAGTTCTTTCAAATGAGAAAATAAAAATTATATTGCCATTTCCTTTAATCTCCTACATTCTGTTCGCGATTTTTTTGTATTATTTTAAATTTCTTTTATGTCTTACCTTTTGATGAATCGTAGAAAAGTTCCACCTCTCTCATTCCAATTTTTCCATTCGTCGTTTCATGGGTTTCAAGAAAATAAAGATCAATCCAGTCGGTCTGAATTGGCTCAAAAATAAATTCGCTCGAGTATGTCTTGTCAGAGACACTTTGTGGTAGCGTTAAGAGAAACTATACAAAAAATTGGAAATGTTAGTGCCACAGCAGTTATGTCCCTACCCCTATGGCCCAACCCTATGCCTATATCCATATATTTACCAGGAATCTTAAAAATTGCTCAACCGTTTTTGGATTTTTTTTGGCGAGGATCCTACTAAAAATATCTGTCTAGTACTTATATACAAGAAAACATGGTATTTTAGCGAATAAAAAACCATTGACGCGCATTGTCGTGGTGCCGAGATGACTTTTCCGATCTTCTCAGACATTTTATTTTGGGAAGCATGCGCGAAAAATGCAAAATATTACAAGTTGTAAAAATGATTTTTCTCTTATTTTCTGACATGACATGTAAAACGAATAGAAGAAAAAAAATATAAAATAAAAAAGTAGGGTCACGGACCGTCTAAAAGAGATACAAGAGTTAACATGATGTGGTTTAGTTTGGATTTAGTTTTGCACAAGAGCCCTAGCCAGAGTTTTGTCATTTTTGAAGGTATATTTCCTGAAGCACGCCCTGATTTACATAAATTTTAGCTTTGATTTTCTCGGCTTAGACAATGTTTATTTTTAAAATTACTTCGCCAATGAACTCATAAGATGGGTCGTTTTTTAAGAATGTTAAAACATTCGCATCCGATCTTTACCTGATATACAGTATAAAGAAATTAAAGATCGGCTGCTCCTGTTTTTAACTAGTGCTGATCACTATTTTTGCTTTGTAAAAATTGTTGTAAATTTATAATTATCGCTTTTGTATAAATGGTGGTGAAATAAATTACTGGAAGTGCGACTAACCCCAGATATAATTTTTGGTATGTCTATAATATTTGGTTCATTCTGAGAAGAAATGTAATGTATCTTTATAGTAAAAAATCTCATCTTGATCGACTTTTTCATTGTCAAAATTCCAGGATATGACGTCATTAGGTGAACTTGTGATACAAAAAAACAAAGAAAAACTAATTTGCAATTCCTCTAATGACATCATATCCGGAATCTTTGCCAGTGAAAAAGTCAAAAAGTTGATCAAGATGGGATTTTTTACTATAAAGATATATTACATTTCTTCTTCGAATGATCCATGCAAATTATACACATACCAAAAATTATATTTGTGGTTAGACGCACTTTAAGTATTGAAGTCATTCTAATTTTACAAACCTCATTGGAGTTGCCATTAGAGAACTGCAGTTTAAATGTCTTAAGGTGATCATACTCTGTTACATCGCTCACCAACCAAATTCGTATCGAATTAACCTGGGCAGCCCGAGTTTGTTCAATTCGAAACCAATATGAGCTGATAGTTGATGCGCCTCCACCAGCTCCACCCGATGCGTCTCCACCAGCTCCACCCGATGCGTCTCCACCAGCTCCACCCGATGCGCCTCCACCAGCTCCACCCCGTGCGCCTCCACCTGATTTGCGTGTTCCACGTGATGCGCGTTTTCCACGTGATGCGCGTTTTCCACGTGATGGAACTGCAACAGCGAAGGCCCTTCGTCAAGAGTTAGTAGCTCGAAACGTCGAGTTGCTGCTTGTTTTTTTTTTCAGGTAGTAATATAACTACTCAGCACAGCAATTTCATATTAGTACATTTGTGAAAACACCACGTAAATTGATTACTGCAAAGCTTTCGAGCCATATTATTAGCACTGATGAAGATCCGGGCTTACGGATCGAAAGCTTTGCAGTAATAAATTTACGTGGTGTTTCCACAAACAAAATATTATACTTTGTTTTAGCTTTATTTTGTAGTTTACACAGTTAGCAACTTTTTAAACGTTTTGTGTGTGGTGGTGTTATACTGTTATGTACTCAGGTGAATATGATGTTTGTGGTGTAACTCTGAGTGTCCATCCACAAGGTTCGATTCCCACCGTGGTCAGGCAGACTTTTCAGCTTGCCCGGTGTGGATGCACACTCAGAGTAACACCACAAACATTCCCAACGGATATTTCGAGAGCCACTGAATCTAAACAAAAAAAATGTTTTCTCAACGAATCTTACCAGTGTCTGTCTCCGTTGTGTTTATAACCATCATATTATTGCCTGACGTTAAACCATCGGTGAGTAAAGGAATGACTGGAGTGGATCCCAACTTCTTAACGCGGCCGCCAAGAGCCCAGTTGATGTATCTACTAGGAAGGCGATCTAAAACAACATAATTATCGTTAGAAATCTGAAGGACTAAGTTTTGAATAAATCTTCACTAACATTGTCATTGTAAATATATCTCAAACGTGGTGGCCCAGTGTAGGTATAGTATTCTACAATAAGCTGCCGTCGTTTGTGTCTGAACTATCTGAAAAAGATATCTCAAATGTGGTGGTCCAGTGTACAGTAGGTAGTATTCTACAATAAGCTGTCGTGGTTTGTGTCTGAACTACCTAAAAAAAATATCTCAAACGTGGTGGTCCAGTGTAGGTAGTATTCTACAATAAGCTGCCGTGGTTTGTGTCTGAACTACCTAAAAAAAAATATCTCAAACGTGGTGGTCCAGTGTAGGTAGTATTCTACAATAAGCTGCCGTGTTTTGTGTCTGAAGCTACCAGAAAAAGGTATCTCAAACGTGGTGGTCCAGTATAGGTAGTATTCTACAATAAACTATCGTGGTTTGTGTCTGAACTACCTGAAAAAGATATCTCAAATGTGGTGGTCCAGTGTAGGTAGTATTCTACAATAAACTGTCGTGGTTTGTGTCTGAACTACCTGAAAAAGATATCTCAAATGTGGTGGTCCAGTGTAGGTAGTATTCTATACAATAAGCTGTTACCGTCATCATTGCAACAAGGTGATAACAACTTGTTCTAGACTTGCGAACACATCATGGTGTGGGCTTGACAACAACCATGTTGAAACTTGTTTGCAGATCTCTACAACAACTTGCACGTTTTTCTGCGCAGGCCTAATTTACCTGTAGAAAAGTCGTAGTACACGCCGATTTCTGTGACTTTTGTCTTGCTAGAAGAGCTTTCCACCAACATTTCAATTGAGTTTGTAGCTTTATCTTTGAAATGTATTTCTTGGAGATGTTGTGGATTGGTCAGCAAGAACTGAAAAAAAATCTCATTTAATATCAATTTTTTAACGAATTCAGTACTTAATAACTTAATTAAAGACACAGTTCAGCCTTTTGAATGATGGTTTTTAAGGTGCATTTCAGCCCTTTTAATTGAAAAAACTAACTAGGAAAATCAATTAAGCATAATTCAAGATCAGTAAACTCAATGTTTTTAACAAATAAAAATGTTTTAAAATATTAAAACATTAAGTTTGGCTAAGGCTGAACTGTGCCTTTAACGAGCAACATAGAATGGAAATCACAACGTATCGCTACCGCTGCTCAAAATTTGGGTTGAAGTAATATATATTAAATTCAACTGTGAGAACTTTATAAGATATTCAGTCCACGCAGTTATAGTTCACCTCCAGACCAAAACAAAATGGCTTCTCGTTTTGTTCCGTTTATAGACGAGCAATTTTTTACTAAACGAAACTGCTGCTTCACCAAACACAAAGTTTGATTTAATAGTGTTTAGAGCGGTATTCTTTAAAACTATTTGGATGAATAAAATTACTAAAAGCTTGCGAAATACTGTTTGCCATAATGCAAATTGCTTTCAAAGTAAAAATATTTTCGTTACCTTTTGGTAATTTTTGTTTCGTTTGTGGTGTGTATAGGTAATAATAGTATGGTTTCGAGTGTAATTTGGAAAAAATATGCATGAGACTATTGCACGAGTCCGAAGGACGAGTGCAATTTGAAGTCTTTGAAAAACTCCCGAGTGTATGTTTTTTCAAATTGCACGAGAAACCATACCATTACTTATTGATATACATGAAAAAATTATGCAGTCACGTGCGTATAAGTCACATTTAGAAATTAAGAAATGAAGAAATTTGAATGATAAAAAGTTATAAAATTTAAAAAATTTGCACTGTATTTCATTATTTTCTACTCTTAGCCAATCAGAATTGAGAAATTTTTTCATGTATATTATTAAGAGGCAATTTTTTTCATTGCCACGTATTTTAGCTTTATTCTCTAGTTTATAGAGTTAGCTACCTTTTTAAATGCATCTGCCGGTTGAGAAACATAAAATAATAGTTAAAAATTGTCAATTAAAATACAATTATCAATGATGCTTTAAAATTGGCGAACAACAA
>CACRXK020001752.1:30624-43541 GCA_902702795.2 Paramuricea clavata
CTTTACCCCAATATGGCGCCATCTTGACGCTCATTACGAGTAACAGCAAAATCACAACAGCCCGATATTTATTGACGTTTTTAGCGCGGATTTTGCTTTAGTAAACCTATCTTGTAATTATTTTTGAAAAAATATTGTGTTTTGAGCGAAGTGAAACTACTAACGTGTACAATTCTGATCCACAAATGTCTTTTCCACATTTCTTTACATATCTTTGTTTGAGAACATGCATTGATAAAGGATTTTTTTCCAAATCCAGAAATGATTTTTCTTTTAACTTCGGATATGAAATGTAAAATGCGTTAAAGAAATAAATTATCAGTTAAAAAACGGGGGTCACCGATCTTTTTAGGGAATTGTGGCATTAAAACATGAAATACAAGTAAATAAATATACTACAGACGTAGGGAACCCTAGCTACATTTTTGTATGCCTTTTTTGAAAACATTGATTTTAACGTAATTCTTTGCACGAATGTAACCAAAGATGTTTTGAAGTAACATAAAATTGTCATAAAATGATTTTTTTTGTAAACGGTACGTATAATGGATGAAATTATAAGTTATGTGCGCAGTAAAGTGCGCAATGCAAAACTGCGGAATTACCTTAAGAGTGAGGCAACGTTATACAGCCAATTCAAAAAAGGTTGTCCATTGAAAAACCTTAAACTCTAAACCTTAAACTCTAAGCGTGCAAAGCATATGACAAAAAGGGAAAAGCCCTGGGAACGAGGTTGCATAATGGAGAATCCATTTAATCAGTTTAGAAATCATATATGGGGCCCATTTTTTTAGAGACATGGTAAATATCTCCTTACGAAAACAATTCATTAACAATGCGTTAACGTATAAGTTGTTACGACAAATACTCGTTGCTCTGTAGTCAGTTGAACTTTCTTACTCGAACTGACGGTAAGACGAATTTGTAATTTGACATTTTTGTGTTGCTGTTCGTTTTAGAAGCTATCTTAAATTCCCAGCGGTATAAGAGTGATTTCTACAGGGTGTCCCAAAAAAACTATTGAAATAACGTATTGTTATAGAATTTGAATGCCCTATAGCACTAAGCTGAACGCAAAGATGTGTAAAATATTGACAGGGTGCATTTATTATAAATATCGACTTATTAAGAAATTAAAATATCTTTGTGAAGCGCACGATTTTCTGCTCTTGGGAATTTAAAGCAGCTTCTTAAACAGTTTCTTTACGCATAAAATTTACTTATGTCAAGCTTTGATGCACTTGTGTGTTCAGCAGAGTGCCGAGGCATTCAAATTCTAACAATACTTTATTTCAGTAGTTTTGAGATTTTTTGGGACACCTTGTTTATAGGGGGATTTTTAAGGACACCCTGTATTATCATTTATCTGAAAGTGCGAATAACCTCAAATATGAATTTTTGGTATGTGTAATATTTGGGTCATTCGAAGAAGAAATGTAATATATCTTTATAATAAAAAATCCCATCATGATCAACTTTTTCACTGTCAAAGATTCCGGATATGATGTCATTAGGTGAATTGCAAATTATACTAAAACTGTCTGTACCAGTGTAGGTAGTACCAATGTGAAAATGCTGTGCTGAGTGATTATATTACTACCTTAAAAAATAAGCAGAAACTCGACGTTTTGAGCGAAGGCTGTTCGTTAGCTACTAACTCTTGACGAAGGGCCTTCGCTCGAAACGTCGAGTTTCTGCTTATTTTTTAAGGTAGTAATATAACCACTCAGCACAGAATTGCAAATTAGTTTTCCTTTGTTTTTTTGTACCAAAAATTCACCTAATGACATCACATCTGGAACTTTGACAGTGAAAAAGTTGATCAAGATGAGGTTTTTTTACTATAAAGATATATTAGATTTCTTCTTAAAATGACCCAAATATTACACATACCAAAAATTCTATTTGGGGATAGTCACACTTGAAGTATTGTCCAGGTGTATACCACAAATAGTTTCCGGTATGCGGTTACTATTTTTCCCTGAGCTTGGTAGCATAGGGTATGGGGCAAAACAGTAACCGGGACTTTCCTATTTTTACGTACCTATGTGTTTCCAATACGTCAACTTGACAGGTTTCATAGAAGAGCACGCAATGCCCCAGTATTTCCTTTTAAATAGTGAACTATCCTTAACTGTTTGAACGACACCAGATTCATGGCCAATCACCCAATGCGTATCATTCCTGTTAACAAAAAACAGCCTTTTCTTCTTGTCAAAATGGTTCGAAAAGGACTCGTTTTTCAACTGGACTTTTCCCTGCTGGTCAGTAAATTTATACAAGGCAAGTTCCTCACGGTTCGTATCGATGACAACTTGATAAGAGTAGCCAAGGACAGATGGGGTATGAGAAAAGTGGAAGGTTAGTGTTTCATGAAAGGTCAGGAACATCTTCAAGGATCCAGTAAATGGTGACCAACTTCGGACAACAGACTTGTCAGTCGATACAGAACGGTGTTCGATATTTAATTCTTGATAGTCTACAAAATTTAAAGTTTGAATATAGTTCAATGGATGATTCCAATTATAGACGAAATTTTGGTCTCGGCAAGAAGAACAAAACCCATCACCACAGCTAGAAAGAACATTCTAAAATTAGTAAAATTGCAAAGTTTGGCCGCGCAATGTTGTAATGTGCGGAAAACATAACCCTGCGAAATTTGCAAATTTTGTATTAATTTCTATTACGCGCGGGAAAACGCACCACATTCGGGCCAAATGCATCACATTCGGGCCAAATGTTCGCACCAACAAACAACCCGCTAAGGAGGTATATATATATATATATATATATATATATATATATATATATATATATATATATATATATATATATATATATATATATATATATATATATATATATATATATATATATATATATATATATATATATATATATATATATATATGAGTATATATTATATATATATATATATATATATATATATATATATATATATATATATATATATATATATATATATATATATATATATATATATATATATATATATATATATATATATATACTGTCTTGCGGTGTGCTATAATTACCTCTGTCACAGTTTTCATCGTAGATTCGAATCGTTCTATAACCTGGCAATACATAACTGGACGAATGATTCAACCCATTATCAGTGTACATTGACAGGACTGTAAACGTTACTGTTGATGATGAGCGAGAAGCGAATTTCTTCTCATCCAAAACTTCAGGCGCACCATTGATGTTCTGCGTGAGAGTCATCTAAAATACACAAAAACCACAATAGAATGATTGGAAGATAAAGTAAACTACCTGTTCAATCAAACCTGTTCTTCCTAGAGGTCCAGTAATGGTCATCTCTCATTGATCCAGTGTTACTACTGAAGGAAACATAAACTAAACTAAATTTATTTATACTGGATAGTTCTATCAGTTCTAAACTGTTCTTCCTAGAGGTCCAGTAAGGATCATCTCTTATTGATCCAGTGTTACTACAGGAGGAAACCTAAACTAAACTATCTTTATTTATACTGGATAGCTCTATCAGTTCGAAACTGTTCTTCCTAGAGGTCCAGTAAGGATCATCTCTTATTGATCCAGTGTTACTACAGGAGGAAACCTAAACTAACTTTATTTATACTGGATATCTCTACCAGTTCTAAACTGTTCTTCCTGGAGGTCCAGTAAAAGTCATCTCTTATTCATCCAATGTTATACTACGGGAGGAAACCTAAACTAAACTAATTTTATTTCTACTGGATAGCTGTATCAGTTCTAAACTGATCTCCCAAGAGGTCCAGTAAGGATCATCTGATATTGATCAATTGTTACTACAGGAAGCTAGTCTAGCGAGAGAACTGCAAATGTTCATCCTTAGATGCAAGTGACGGTAGATTCAATGAACACACCTGTATGCTAGGTCCTGTATCAAATTCAATGGCGACATCTTTGATTTGAGAATTCTCCCATGAACGCTGTTGCATAATGGCTTTGCTCATCCTAAAAGCTTTAAGAAATTTTACTCTATACCAGGCTCCAACAAGCTTGGCCGAGATCCACTCCTTGGACTCTGGATAATCAGTTCCTTTTGGGAAAAGATCTTTACACGTTCCATCCCAAGTACCCGTCTCGGAACTTGTGCAAGAATCTAAATAATAATATATAGGGCCGATGTTAGCTTTTTCTTATACTAAGAAGCTGTATCACTTGTGCACTGTTCTCTGCCCAGTGTTACTACAGGAGGAAACCTAAACTAAACTAACTCTATTTATACTGGATAGCTCTATCAGTTCTAAACTGTTCTCCCTAGAGGTCCAGTAAGAGTAATCTCTTATTGACAAAGTGTTACAACAGAAGGAAACCTAAAATAAACTAACTTTATTTATCGGTAGCTCTATCAGTTCTAAACTGTTCTTCCTAGAGGTCCAGTAAGGATCATCTCTTATTGATCTAGTGTTACTACAGGAGGAAACCTAAACTAACCTAACTTTATTTATACTAGATAGTTCTATCAGTTGTAAACTGTTCTCTCTAGAGATCCAGTAAGAGTCATCTCTTATTGATCCACTCTTACTACAGGAGGAAAGCTAAACTACACTAACTCTATTTATACCGGATAGCTTTTATCAGTTCTAAACTGTTCTTCCTAGAGGTCTAGGATGAGTCGTCTCTTATTGATCCAGTGTTACTATACAGGACTACAGAAGGAAACCTAAACTAAACTAACTTTATTTCTACTAGATAGCTCTATCAATTCTAAACTGTTTTCTTCAGAGGTCCGGTGATAAATATCCCTTACGACCCAGCGTTACTATGCAGTGTTTAATTTGTTCCAGGGCCTCATTAAATATTCGAGATACGTTACCAGCAAGATGCAGCAAGTCTTTTGAGAAACAGTTTAGATGTGCCTCTGAAAGAAAGATACAAGACATTAAGGAATGTCATCAAGTTGGGTGAAAACAATGCCAACGACATCACCATCAACATCAACATTAGTGGCAGCACCAACAACAATAACAACTTTCAACAAAAACAACAACAGCGACAACAACACCCTATTAACAATAGCAGCAACAACAACACCCTATCAACAACAACAGCAGCAGTAGCAACAACAACAGCAACAATAGCAACAACAACAGCAGCAACTTTTCAACAACAATAACAACAACAGCAGCAGCTACATCAACAACAACAGCAACAGGGATAGCAACAACAACAACAACAACAACAACAACAACAACAACAACAACAACAACGACGACGACGACGACGACGACGACGACGACGACGACGACGACGACGACGGCGACGACGACGACGACGACGACGACGACGACGACGACGACAACAACAACAACAACAACAACAACAACACTATTAACAACAACAGAAAAAGGCTTATACCTTTGGATAAACACTTGGCACTGCAAAGGCGAATCTAAAAAATCAAACCAGACATAATTAGGTTATAAAGAAGTTTTATTCTTTTTAAAAAATACATCAACATTTCGAACCAATGTCAAGAAATCGCAATCTTATTATAGTTTTTGTTTAATAATACCTGCTTTCGGGTGGATTAATTTTTAATGAGAAAATTAGAAAAGAAAAAAATACCAACCGAAATCCATGCAGTCAAATATTGATTTTAAATTATAATATAGCATTTGTAAATTCTGAACGCTGATTGGCTAAGAGCCGTGTTGATATAACTCCATGTCAACACGGGAAATTTTCCGCCGCTTGTAACACGGAAATTTTTCTTATTCTTCGGGCTTTTGACATTGCTATATTATAAAACAAATATAAAACATTTTTCCGTATTGATATATAGTTATATCAACACTCGTGGAAGTTGGGAAAACTCGAAATTGTGTGAAAACACTCCGCCCTTCGGGCGTCGTGTTTCCACACAATTTCTCGTTTTCCCAATTTCCACTCGTGTTGATATAACTGTATATCAACACGGAAAATGTTTTATATTTGTTAAACATAAAACCGTTCCCCTGCTCATGATAACGTATTAACATTGACATTAACGTAGTAACATTATTGTAAACCCAAAAATTCTATTTTCGTTTTCTGCGTTTTTTAAGTAAGGAGGAACAATATGAAATAAAGACGTCATCTTTACAGAGGCGTTGACTTGGGAGGGATTTTTGGCATGTTTAACAAATTAACATTTTAAAAAATCGTTACACTATATAGTTATGCTAACACGGAAAATCCACTGATCTACTAAAATACTGATGCATAACCGAATCTTCAACTCATTAATAATTTATGATAAATTAGCAAACCATATTGCTTTATTTTTGCTCACATGATAATACTGGATACCTGGTGAAGTATGTTAATTCAATTCTATATAGGACTACAGTAGATCAAATTTAATTCAGTCCTTGGACTGGATCAGAATTAATTCACCTCGGTTTTGCCGTGGCTTGGACTTTATGCGGACTTGAAATCTAGTCCAGACCTCGAAATAGGATTTTAAAAATTACATGCACGAATACATTAAACTATTGCTTATAAAAAGATAAGCGTGGGAGGCACTTTCAATTTGTTTGTGGTCAGTTACTTTGAAATTACAGTTCTGCACATCAATCATCAATCATCAGCGTAGTACCACATATTACTTGAATAATTCATGAATGTTTAATGAGGTATTGTATCCACATGTACAGAATTCTTCTGATTGGCATAAACTTTGTCCTCGATTTCCTCACTTGTCTAATTTCTCAAAATACAACTGTTAAAATCCTTACGTTTCGCAAACTGTTTTTGCTGCAATTGAATAAAGGCAAAACAAAACAAGCTCAGAGCAGGTATTTTCAACCAAATATGGCTATCACTCATTAAGAAACCGGTTGAACAAAATAAACCTAATATATAAACACGTCTGGAAAAGTTTTAAAAAAATCTTTCATTCTTTGTGATTTAGCATGCCTGATAGGTAATATAAACTTTTTTGCACAAATTGAAAGAAAAGATAACAAACTCAATTAAAGGCCGCTTAGGCCGACTCACGGATGAGATCAAACGAAAGTGACAGAAAGAATTAGAGCAGTTTCAGTTTGCAGTTGTTTTTTCAAATGAGCACCGTGCAAATTTTGCCATTTGTCGGGCTTCTTTTGCCAAATCAAAAGAACGAAGTAACGAACGCGTGCTCCAGCCCGATTTCCGGTTATGAAAGGCCGATTCGCAGACCGCCCCACACTCAAGTAACCACAAAGACTCGCAGATGTTGCTTCGCAACATCCTGAGTCAAAAAGCGATACATTAATATATTTTTCAAACACTCATTAATAATTCATAAGCTTATTGGCAAATCATGTCAACCATAGTATGTCCTCATTAGTATTCTTTATATAAAGAATACTATACACAACGCAGTATATATCTATTGAATTTGTAGGTGTGTTTGAAGCCGTTTAATAAACTCGCAGGACGTGTTTTATTAGGTCTAAATTTAAACCTAATAAAACACTCCTGCTCGTTTATTAAACAGTACATGTTTCATATATACTAAGTTACCATAGCAACAGAACTACGACTCGGCGGTTTTAGACTATATAGACTATACCCTCACACTACAACGGAGCGACATAAAGGTGGCACAATTTACGAGTGTTCACACTACGTCGTTGTTACAGTTTGTTTACAAATTAAATTAGCACTCATGTGAACCCAAAATATCTCAAATAGAGCAAAGAAATTTAAACGAAAAGCATTCGAGTTTACTGTTTTGAGACCTGAGATGCTTGGTTTGCAAGCGGTTCAAAAAAGTAACGGCGTTTGTGTTGACACGAAGCCGCCAAGCACTCCGTTTTCATCTCGCTCCGTTTAGAAACCATGCTCAATTAATCAGATTTGGTAATGGTTTCATCCAATTAGCGCGCACGAAGTATTTTCATGCTGAATTTATACTTGATTTACTAGAAAATGTAGCGCTTCAATTCTGCGACAGTTTTGTATTCATGTGCAGTATCAAAATTCACTGTTTTGTTGCATACAAGCCCATTTGCTAGAAATTTACACATTTTTATTTTTACAGGTTTAATTAATTTCAAAGAAGCGAACTTGATCGTTCCGCGGTATCAATTTAATATTAATATAAGAACTTTCCCAGTCTAAGCCAGGTGTTGAATGATGGGGGGAGGAGTAGGGCTTGTGTTACCACATGATACCCTGACACCCACCTTGCATGCCTGTAAACCTTAACTGAACTAACTTCATTTATACTGGATAGCTCTATTAGTTCGCAACTGTTCTTCCTAGAGGTCCAGTAAGGATCATCTCTATTCATCCAAACTAAACTATTTATACTGGATAGTTCTATCAGTTCTAAACTGTACTCCCCACAGGTCCGTTAAGAATCATCTTATCCAGTGTTACTAAAGGGGAAACTTCAACTAAACTAACTTTATTCATACTGGATAGCTCCATCAGTTTTAAACTGTTCTCCCTAGAGGTCCAGTAAGGACCATCTCTTATTGATCCAGTGTTACTACAGGAGGAAACCTAAACTAAACTAACTTTATACTGCATAGCTCTATCCTCCGTAGAGGTCCAGTAAGGATCATCTCTTACTAATCCAGTGTTATTACAGGAGGAGACCTAAACTTATAATGGATATGGCTCTATCAGTTCTAAACTGTTACCAAACAGAGATCCAGAAAGAATCATTCTTTACTGTTACAGGAAAACCCCGAAACAAGTTTGAGACAATTCGAAATTAGAATCAAACAATTCAAGTCAAGTCAAGTCAAGTCAATTTATTTTGCCAAAAAAAATAAATAAAAAAATACAACATTCATAAATAAATAAATTATACTGGCAAGGGAGCCCAAGAGAAACCATAAGGCTTATAAATTTTGGGCTACCTTTTTCATCCTGATCAAGCCAGAGAGACACACAATTACACATAATTACATATAGCTAATACAAACTAATACAAATTAAAGTACAATTAAAGAGGAAAAGAAAAAGTGATAAATGGACAGAAAACTATAAATTTAATAAGTATTCTTGTAGTCTTTGTCTAAAACAGCCAACAGATGAAGCATCGCGAATATCATGACTGAGTGAATTAAACAATTTTACACCTTGGTAGTTAACAGAAAATTGTCTAATATTTGTTCTACATAATGGAATGGAATATAAATTCAAATTCCGCGTATTATACGCATGAATTTCACTAACTCGATGAAAAAAAGTATTAAAATTGAGTGGTAATCTTTGTTTATGATACAGGAACATAAATTTACCTAAGTGAAGCAGATACACTTGATGGAAAGTCAGCAACTCAAGTTCTTTGAAAATAGGCTCTGTATGAGCGTCATATACCTCGTGGTTTATTATTCTAATAACACGCTTTTGCAACAACACAATATGATTTAAATTTGACGGATAAGTGGAGGCCCAGACTAGTATACAATATTGCATATATGGATAAATAGGAGAATAGTATAACAAAACTAACGACGATTTAGAAACGTAAAAGCTTGCTTTTTTTATAATCCCAATCGATTTCGAAATTTTCCTGGCTATGTACGATATATGGGATTTCCACGTGAGATGTTCATCTAGGATCACCCCGAGAAAACTAATCTCTTTTACTAATTCGATTTTATAATTATTTAGCAAAATGTCTAGCTCAACGTTGCATTGTTTTTGTCTTGGTCTGAAAATCATGAAATGGGTCTTTTTTAAGTTAATGGATAACTTATTACATGAAAACCAAACAGATAATTTACGTAACTCTTGATTAACATGTTCAGATAAGGAGAAAAGATCTCTATTCGCATAAAACAAATTTGTATCGTCAGCAAATTGAACAAACTGAAACACACTGGAAACATTACAGATATCATTAACATATAACAAGAAAAGTAATGGTCCTAATATTGAGCCTTGTGGTACGCCACACTCGATAATCTTTTTTTGAGAACATGCACCATTGTATTGAACAAACTGTTGTCTATTACTAAAGTAACTCCTAAACCAGTGTAAGGCTTTCCCTCGGATACCGTAATGTTGGATTTTTGCAAACAAAATATTATGATTAACTGTGTCAAAAGCCTTGGACAAGTCTAAGAAAATGCCAATTGTAAACTCATTTCTTTCTATTGCTGAAGAGATTTTGTCATATAATTACATTGTGTCATATAATTACATCATTAATTACTGCATGTGTTGCAGAACGTCACAGATGAAATGCAACAACATTCGACGACATTTTGTATTACCGTAAAACCCACCAACATTTCAAATTGAAAATGCCAGTTGCAGACAGGTCAGTACAAAGCGGACAGGGTTACATAAGAATAAACATAATGGCAATCAGCTCATATACTCACAATCAACAGGAATGCAAGACATAGAGCCAGCCATAGTCTTTTCACAGCAGTACAGGACCAAGATAGCGATAGATTCCCCATTATTAACAGTACGAATAACCAACTTTTGCTGAAATTTTACATCCCTTGCTTCATCTCAAACCTCGACTTTTAAAAAGGGAAAAACTCAAAGCAAACGCTGTTAGAACAGCTAAAAAAATGAAAACACTCAATAATTTTACCCTGAAAAGATATACGTGGTTACCGAATGAAATTGATCTGCGACACGCACACAGACGGGAATTAATAATTCATTGTGAAGGCGTACCCACAACATGTAGAGGGTCTGACCAAAAAAAAACAAACACGCATTAACACTTGGCATGCGACATTACCTGTATTTATATAATATTGTGAATAATTAATAATGAAACAGCGCATGTTAATGCGAGAACAAATGGACTGCCAAGGTAAATTTCCACGTCTGTGCAAGGTTAAAATGTGGAACCCAAATCATGTGGGCCCGATGTAATTTGTGGTTTGTGTCCGAACTGAAAAAGATATCTCAAAGACTCAAACGCGGTTGTCTAGTGTCGACTAGTATTCTACAATAAGCTGCCGCGGTGTGTATCTGAACTACCTGAAAAAGATCTCAAACGTAGTAGTCCAGTGTAGGTAGTATTCTACAATAAGCTGTTGTGGTTTGTGTCTGAACTACCTGAAAAAGATATCTCAAACGTGGTGGTTCAGTGCAGGTAGTATTCTACAATAAGCTGTCGTGGTTTGTGTCTGAACTACATGAAAAAGATCTCAAACGTAGTAGTCCAGTGTAGGTAGTATTCTACAATAAGCTGTTGTGGTTTGTGTCTGAACTACCTGAAAAAGATATCTCAAACGTGGTGGTCCAGTGTAGGTAGTATTCTACAATAAGCTGTCGTGGTTTGTGTCTGAACTACCTGAAAAAGATATCTCAAACGTGGTGGTCCAGTGTAGGTAGTCAATTCTACAATAAGCTGTCGTTGTTTGTGTCTGAACTACCTGAAGAAGATATCTCAAACGTGGTGGTCCAGTGTAGGTAGTATTTTACAATAAGCTGTCGTGGTTTGTGTCTGAACTACTTGAAAAAGATATCTCAAACGTGGTGGTCCAGTGTAGGTAGTATTCTACAATAAGCTGTTGTGGTTTGTGTCTGAACTACTTGAAAAAGATATCTCAAACGTGGTGGTCCAGTGTAGGTAGTATTCTACAATAAGCTGTCGTGGTTTGTGTCTGAACTACCTGAAAAAGATATCTCAAACGTGGTGGTCCAGTGTAGGTAGTATTCTACAATAAGCTGTCGTGGTTTGTGTCTGAACTACCTGAAAAAGATATCTCAAACGTAGTGGTCCAGTGTAGGTAGTATTCTACAATAAGCTGTCGTGGTTTGTGTCTGAACTACCTGAAGAAGATATCTCAAACGTAGTGGTCCAGTGTAGGTAGTATTCTACAATAAGCTGTCGTGGTTTGTGTATGAACTACCTGAAGAAGATATTTCAAACGTAGTGGTCCAGTGTAGGTAGTATTCTACAATAAGCTGTCATGGTTTGTGTCTGAACTACCTGAAAAAGATATCTCAAACGTAGTGGTCCAGTGTAGGTAGTATTCTACAATAAGCTGCCGTGGTTTGTCTGAACTACCTGAAAAAGATATCTCAAACGTAGTGGTCCAGTGTAGGTAGTATTCTACAATAAGCTGCCGTGGTTTGTGTATGAACTACCTGAAAATGATATCTCAAACGTGGTTGTCCAGTGAGGTAGTATTCTACAATAGTCGTCAGGCAATAAACCTCATTTTATTAACACTGTACAACATAATACAATTGTCTCAGAAATTGTTTCCAATATGTCTGGTTAAAATGTTTCTCGGCGCAACGTATGTATATACACTGTATCTCAGCGATTCAATCCATGCTATGTGAATGTTTCTACGCCGAAGTTTATTATCTTACTATCAATACGCTTCACTTTTGAGTTGATTCTCAAATGGCAGTAGAAAATTCAACTGAGCGAAAATTGAAAAGTCCGCGGGCTTGTTGCAGCGGCGCAAGCCAAAGCGACTGGATGGCGATAGTACAACAGCAAGTAACTCGCCACTTACTACATCTGTTCTTCTAAGAGTCTTCAAGTGTCTTTTGAATCGAGTCTTTTAGCATTATCACATTTAAAAACACAGTACCTTTAAGCTCATCGAGACTGGAGGACCAAATTCAGTAATCTAAAAATTGTGTTACGATTTAGCGATATATGAAATATATGACAAAACATATGTAAATACAGTGTAACAGATGTCTGATACACCACGGAGGTACGGACGCGATTGCTGTTTAAACGGCTTGTGAAAGTAAGGATTTCAATTTAAGAAATTTAAAAAAAATAATAAAATAAAACGTTTATGCAAATTAGAACAATTTTGTATATAAGAATATAACACCAAATTAAACATTTTTTTAAAATTTTCTTCATGAATTATTAATGAGTCTTACAAGATAAAATACATGTATACAACGCGAAAATAGAAAGAATCAGGGCCTTAAACAGCGGGGGGGGGGGGGGC
>CACRXK020001753.1:0-40159 GCA_902702795.2 Paramuricea clavata
GAACAATTCTACCTGACGGTGCTTTGTGCAGCTCTCTTTAATGATTTATTGCTCTCTATTATGAGGCGCTGCCTAATCGGGGGCGGCGCTTATACGATACCCTGTCTTGAAAGTAATAATACACGAGAAGCTGTTTATCTCATTTCCAAACACGGGAAAGTTAGTGTCAAACAAATCGGTATTTCAAAAAGATATCTCCTTTAAAATTTGCTTGCGTATTACTGCTTTTCAAAATAACGATGGCGTTTTTGAAACACGGGAAAGTTAGTCTCAAACAAATCGGTATTTCAAAAAGATATCTCCTTTAAAATTTGCTTGCGTATTACCGCTTTTCAAAATAACGATGGTGTTTTTGAAACACGGGAAAGTTAGTCTCAAACAAATTGATATTTTATGATACTTCGCCTTTTTCAAAACCACGTCTCCCTGGCTGATTTCCTTAGTGTTGAATTCTTGAATTATTTTTGAGTTTGAGAAAGTGAAGCATATATGATATACATATTTTATTATCTTCGTACTTCTAATCTGAAATTGTGTATATTTTTATACTACAGGTGATGTGGAGTTATCCTGAAGTATTGGAAATAGAGAAGTTATATACAAATGACACTCACCAAGTTGCTAATACTTACGGTATTGAGGCAGCAGGTCGGGTCATTGCTGCTGTAAGTTCATAATTTTAAAGTTACTAAAACAAGAAAAAAATAAAAGGCTTATGAAAGCTGAGTATTCATTAGATAATGTTCAATCATCCTATTCTCATTCGATTTGGGAACGAATTCATGCTTTCGAAATGGGATTCTGGAGGGGAATGGTAACGCACAACCATTGTGGTACTGTAAACTCTCGTTGACCCGACGTGCAATGATCCCCAAGAGTTATTAAAATGTCTTCCAAACTAGACATAACAAAATAACTATAAGTAATCACTGCCAGCAAGTTAATCCCGCTGTATCTGTTTTGTAATTTCTAGGAAATTAAGAATGTGTTTGGTGCGTATGGCATTGAGGTGGATCCTCGTCATCTTACTTTGGTTGCTGACTATATGACGTACGAGGGCTCTATCAAGGCTTTCAATCGTATAGGGATCGAGTCGAACGCTTCGCCATTCCAAAAGATGAGTTTCGAAACAACCATGCACTTCTTGCGAGGTGCAACCATATCGGGAGCTACAGAACAGCTGTCTTCACCTTCTTCTCGACTTGTTGTTGGCCGAGTTGTTGGTGGAGGAACTGGAAGTTTTGATTTGAAATTACCTTTGTGTTAGGTTTCGTTAGAAAATAAAGAATATGCCTAACATTTGTTGTGATTTACTTACTAGTCTCAATAATAATCTCGTTTATAAGAATATTGAGAGGTAGGTAGAATGAAAGTTGTTGCATACAGGCTCGTGCTTTCTTAAAATCTAAATTGGCTTTAAGGGAGTGCGTACAATACATAGCTTTTCTTATTGTATATGATAATAAGGGTACTAGTAACAGCTTATCCCTGTTTGTTGATTAAAAATCTCATAAATCTCATTTACACGATACGACTAGTTGTATGCGATTGTCATTCTGGTGTATGAAAACGACTGCTGACACCACTATTCCTACTCATAAGTTAAGCTATGAACAGGAAGCTAAAAGTAAGCTATACATTAAATGAAATGCAAGGCAAAACAAGAACTAAGTTTTCCAGCTACAAAAGGCGGTCATATGTTGGCAACCTATCCCCCCCAATATTCTCTGATAAACAACCTATCCCCCCCCCTCCCCTCCAATAAGTGTCCGCTACTGATCAGCAGTTACAATCATATGCTCGCGTGTTGTGTTAAACGTTATGAAATACAGTTAAAAGAAAACTGCCAAGAAAACGGAGATAGATCCGACCGAGATAGATCCGACGCCTATCTAAGAAACAATGTGGCGGGAAAATATTTCATAGCCATGCTTCTAGAACTGTTGTGGACAAACTAGGAAACAATGTTTCAGGTTTACCAAAAGTATTGAGTATTTCGAATGTTACCAAACTTGTTGGAAAACATTTTAGCTTCATACGCAGAAAATTCTCACAGCAATGTTTTCAACAAAGAACGGCAAAGATGGAAACATACGAGGAAGTGTCAGAATCTTCCGCATGTTTCCACGTTTGCCCAAAGCTTTATATATGATGACTATTTTTGTGACAGGGTCTGGTTGATACTGCAGTGAAGACAAGTCGCAGTGGTTACCTTCAGCGATGTCTTATCAAGCATTTGGAGGGCTTACATGTTGGATATGACTTGACAGTTAGGGATAGTGACGAATCTGTTGTACAGTTTCACTATGGCGAGGATGGATTAGATGTTTTGAAAACTGCATGTTTGTCTGAAAAGCAGTTTCCCTTTATGGCCAGCAGTCTCTGGCCAGCAATTATAAGGAATGAAACAAACCGATGAGCTAAACGATGATTGACTTACAAGTTGAAATTACAGTAGTTTGCAGCAAAGATAAATCTGGATATATTTTGCCTCTTGAAAATAGGGAATCCTTGGCGTGGCGTTGTATCTGATAACGTTGCTTCACACAGAAGCTACTGTAAATATATCGATTTGTCGGCCTGGGAATTTTTTACTTTCAAGAGGAACGTTTATTAAATTAGGGGCGTTTATTAGAGAGGAGCGTTTATTCTTACATACGTCATTGTTACGCTACTTTCCAATAGTTTGCCAAGTGAACAAAACAAGAGAGTGAACGTTTATTAGATCATTCACGGTAATCTGCACCAATTGAACGATATTCCTTGTTAACATTAAGCAAAACCTGAAATTGGCCTGACAAACTGTCGTGTGTTTACGTGCTCTGAAACTTCGTTTCCGTTTGACTCAATTTCCTCGGCTATATATATGTAGGACGGTTACCTCCCACACCAAGATGAACATGTTTTACATATCCTTAAACACTATAATGGTATCTGATATTTGTATAATATCTGTATATATGGTATCTGAGTTTTGTATAATTATAATAACGTCTGTATATTAATGTCTTATCTTCGTTTGTTTATGTTGATCGCAGGCGTCGATCACGCAGTTGAGACCTAGGGCAGCGGTTGCTCAGATTCCTCCTCAACTGGAAAGGCTCAACGGAAGGTGGGTTTCCTGAAGCACTACTGTTAATATTTTATTAAATTTCTAAAAATTTAATTTCTAAAATTTGAAAATACAATGACATTCTGTCAATCTGTCATAATATACTGGGTGTCCCAAAACATCCCCACCTCACCTTTTGTAATTTGATAGTGTTACTACGTTAGCTTTTAAGAGGTTTCAGGTTTTTATACTGGATTTAATAACTATCATATGATGTTAATACATTGATATTTCACTGATCAAAATACGCAACCGTTTAGAATCCGTTAAGGTAGCGATACGAATATTCTATAACTTGACAAAATATTTCAATCCTTTGAGAAGGGATTTTTAAAGAGAATGCTCACCTACCTTCTCTTCAACTGATGTTTCGCATCCTTCTTGTCCCAAAGCGTAGATGCATGTATATTAATTAGTACAGAAAGAAAATTATTACCCCATTTATGTGGTATTTACAACATGGGTGTATATAGCCAATTCAGAAATGGTTCTTCTTCAAAAATATTAAACCTTAAACATTGAGCGCGCAAGGTATGATGGATATTGCTTATTTGGAGCCTGAGGGCCTGTTCATATGGGGAAAAGTTATCCCGGTTAGCGAGAAAACATTTCGACAAGTTTACAGGCGAGATCTCGCCTTGTTATGAAAATAATATGAAAAGTTACACTGCGTTCATATGAGACGAAAAGTTTTCCCGTGTACCGAGATCTCGCTTGTTGACAGGCGAGATCTTTTTTAAATTTTAAATTTATTTTCCCATGTATAAAAATCTACTTAAAATATATTACAATATTGGTGACCAGGATAATGTTTTTCCCATGTGAACACAACATAGCCACAACTTTCCCGCTTAGCGGGAAAACTTTCTGTCGTGTCAGCAACTTTTCTGGTTTTAAAATGTATTTAAAGTTTGTTTTTTTAACTTTTTCCGCCTCGCGTGTCACACCAGTGCTACGTCACAAGCCGGAAACTTTACCCGGTAAGTGGGATAACGTTTCTCCATACGAACAGAACAAAATTATTTGGCTAAATATTTTCTCGCTTTCCCCATAAATTCACTACGTTTCTTTGTATTGTGCATGTTTACACTATAACGAAGTGGTTTGCCGTAGCGTATTAACTACAGACCACTACGTTTGGCACTCCGGATGCAAATCACTACGCTACGGTAAATTTGCCGTAGCGTCATAGTGTAAAACGCGGCCTAAATAGAAAGTTAATGCCCATGATAAATTACGTATTTTTGTAGGTTAATAAAAGTGTTACTGACGCGTGGCGCTCAGTCACTCCACAAAACAGAGAGAACCTTTATTGATCGTCTATGCGACCTGTTTTTTGTGCCTGATTGCCCGTCTAGACGAGCATAACCTTCGTCAGATATATCATGCAACAGATTCCGCTTTCATTGTACGTTTTTATTTAATTTATTTTAACATACAGTACAACCCAAAGTATCTCCTTTAATCGATTTGTTTTTGTGCAAAAGTGCTTGTATATTCGTGCCCTCGCAAACGTACAAGAGAAATCATTGTGTTTATTTTTTCAGATATAAGCAACGTTTATCACGTGGACCAGATCCTGTTCTTTCAAAAATGTCTCCAGCTTGTCATGTTGGTGCTGTATGAATAAGAATCGGTAAAGGAAGTTATTAAATAGTTTTTAAAAGTTCTTTCAAATGAGAAAATATTGCCATTTCCCTTTAAATTAAACTTTTTTGAGCAAACTTCACTTTTGAATACCACTAGTAAAAATCTTGGTATTGTGTGTCGTATATTAATTAATTGCAACCTGCATGCTATTATTGCAATAATATGAAATATATTATTCATTCCACGACTAGCACGCAACAGTTACAATGGAAACCACCAACAAAAGCCAAAAACGGAAAAAATCAGATGCAGAGAACAAAAAGCAAGCAAGAAGGGCAGAAAATGAAAAACTTGGATCGTTCATGAAAAGCTATTTCACAAAATCAAGCAATTCATCATATGGAGACGATGCTTCCAGTAATGACCAAGAGGCTCTAAATACTGCAGGAGACAAAAAGACGGAAAGCATAGATGTAAAAGATGGTATATAAAATGCAAGCCCAGACAAGCCATGTGATGTGGATGACAAAAACGACATAGAAGATGAGGTCGAAGTGGTTCAAGATCCTGTAAGTCTTCCAGAGTTTGATAGCGGGCGCGAAGTTTGTTAACTTTTATAGTTTTATTGAAAGAAAACGCTTTAAAATGGCTTCATATTTACAAATATGCCTTTTACAAAACATGCAACGAACAACGAACGTTTTTCAATAATGTTCTCACGTGTTAAGGTCACGTGTCATTCTTTATCAATGAATGTCAACAATGTTCCTAATTTATCCTTATATGTTCATATGTATACTAGTATATCCTAACAAAGTTAGTGAAGGGAACGTTTGGGACGACGAGATGGACGTGCAAGAATCTGCAGTGTCTGGTGTAGCAACTGCATCTGAGTTTGATCCTGATTCATTTGCCGATGGTGGAATCATCAAAGAATTTAATGACAGCCGATTTCACGATAGAATTACTGACTTTGAAACCGGACATCCAGTTCCTAACGAAGCTTTGAATACATCAATACCGAATCGGGTAGAAGAAGACACAATCATCATTGAACAGTGCATGCTCCGGAGAAATCCAGCAATTGTAAATGATGGAGGGAATGAAACCAATGATCACGCGTTACTTGTTGGCATGAAGTTCGGAATAGAGGATAAAGAAAAGTTTTGTAAAAATGAACCATGTCAGCCACCCGAATCCGTTTTATCTGAGAGAAAAAAGAAAATTGGAGAACCGGTACTGCTTGCAAGCGGTATTCTTTCACGAAGATCAAACTAGGCGCAAATGGCTTTCATACTCGCTAAGTAAGGGTTGTCTATTCTGCCTCCCATGTCTCCTATTTTCAGATGAATGTTTACGAGGCGAAAACACGCGCCACAACCAAGGAAATGCTTTTACGAATGCTGGGTACTCGAACTGGAAGAAGCAGTACAGTAATATCACAAAGCACGTAAAGTCCGAAAGTCATATAAATGCCAAGATTGCTCAAGTTATCTTTTTGCAGGGACGATCAATCGATTCATGCTTGAAGCAACAAGAAAAGACCGAAATTTTGCGGCGGAAGAAAAAAGTCGTGGCAAACCGCAGTATTATGAAACGTGTTGTCGACACTGTTGTACATTTGGGAAAGCAGGGACTTGCTTTCAGAAGGCATCGAGAATCGCTAATTGATGACCCAGAAGCAAATAAAGGAAATTTTCTAGAGTCGCTGAATTACCTGTCAACCTACGATATAACAACTGCAAATCATCTTGAAAAGGTTAGAAATCAACAAGCTATGTCGACAAGAAAGGGCGGGAAAAAAGGTGCCAAAGGACGGGGTTCGAAACTAACTTTCCTCAGCAACGATACGCAGAATAATGTGATCAAAATTATTGGAAGAGAAATCGCCTCGCAAATTGTCAAAGAAATCGGTAATTGCAGAGCATGGGAATTAATAGCCGACACCACACCGGATGTCAGTCACCACGAGCAGCTTAGTATTTGTGCAAGGATCGTTAATCGTAATGAAAATGCTCCGAGCACCTTTTGTTTTGCAAAAGAGCTTCCGGTACAAAAGCAATGGAACTATATAGTCTAATCTCAGAAACACTTGTCTCGAAAGGTGTGTCGTTTGGTAAACTCGTAGCACAAACATACGCCGACGCTTCGAATATGAGCGGCTGCTGCAACGGCTTGCAAGCGATCATCAAGGAGAAAGTTGGAAAGCATGTTGCTTTTGTCCACTGTTATGCGCATACGCTTAATCTTGTTTTGTCCGACTCTGCAAGTGTTGATGTTCAAGTAATAAGCCTCTTCAATGACCTCGAAGCCTTGTACGTTCTCTTTAGCAAGACACAAAGAATCCATGATTTGTTCGAAGCTGTCCAACTGGAAGAGAACCTGAAAGTCCTTTCCCTAAAGAGACTTAATACTGTTCGTTGGCATTCACGCGAGTTGTGTCTAAAGGTCCTTCTCTCTCGTTATGACTGCATTTTAAGTGTCCTGGAAACCGTTGCGTTGGACAGTTTAATTGATGGAAACCCACGAAAACGAGCATTGGCTTATTGAAGCAGATTCAAACAAAGCAGTTTCTGGCTACCGCGTACCTCTTTCGAGAAATATTTGCATCCACTGGTCCGCTAAGCCGATATTTACAACGCGATGATGTTGATTTTGGAAAAGCCCTGGGTATGGTCGAAAGCACGATCGATGAGCTCAATGAATTGCGTAAAGAACCGGAGCGAATTATCAGATACGTCGAGCAAAAACACGACTCCCCCAGCGTGACTTGGCAACAACCAAGAATCAGACGTCGAAGACGAATGGATGATGAAAATGCCGAAGACGAACCTGCTGAAACACCAGAAGATCACTGGAAACGTAACACATTTTACGTTTCTGTGGACACGATCTTAAAATAATTGAAGAATCGGTTTGAGAAAAACCAACCCTTGCTCCAAGCTTTTTCGTTGTTTGCTCCAAGCCGTTTCCCACAACTTGTGAAGAATTTCAAAACCGCACATGCATGATCTTCAAGCGTGCCTTAACACCTTTTGTGAAACGTACAATATAGACGCGTTTAGATGTGCTGACGAATTGTTCAATTTTGCTCGTTCTTTTGAGAAATTCGACTGTTCAACTGTCTGCCAGCAAGAAGATGATGATGATGACGGCGAAGACGACGAGGGCGACGATGACTATGATGATGATGACGACGAGGACAACGATGGTTATGATGATGATGATGACGACGACGACGAAGCCTCAAACACGTCAGCCTGATGAGCAGAGCGACAGCGGCGCCGGTCGAGAAAGCTGAAAAATAAGTTCCATCTTTCTCTGAAGCTCTTTCACTCCTTTGTAACCCAGATTATAGTTTGGTTGATGCGTATCCAACTCTCTGTCGCGTTTATGCTATTGCTGTGGCCATCCCAGTTAGTTCGTCGACTGCAGAGCGTTCGTTTTCTGGGGCCGGTTGTATCAAAGGCGTTTAACTTAAACGGTGTTTAGCCGCTATCCAGCGTATAAATTTCTTATCCAGCGGATAGTTAAACGGCCGATAAAATTGCGTTGTATGAAGCCCGTTTAGTACCGCGTTTAACTATCCGTAGGATAACCTTTAATTTAACTGGAGAAAACCGGATTTTCTTGAAATTTCTTACCTCTACGTCAGCTGTTGCTAGGCCATTGAATTCCACTAAGCTTTTGCAATAAAGTTTGTTGTTGTTTTTATTTGGAGTTTGCTCGTCCATTCGTTGCTGCAAATCTATATCAAACTTTTCATTTTCACATTGTGCTGAGTTTCTCATTCACTTAAATTCACTTGGCTTCTTTATGCGAAGAGTCGAAGGCAATAGCAAAAACTGTGAGTTGTATTTGGCTTTTGTCAGTTGATTCAGTTTTATACTGTTTGAAATTTGTTCCTCGACCTTGCACTTTTGTACAAAACAATTTTAAGAACATTTTGAACCACGTTTTGATTGGCTGATCAAAGCGATTAACGCGAGCGAACAATTTTTTTTCGACTTTCGGCGTCTTGTTGTCTATTTTGTATACTTGTTGGCTTTCCAAAATCATTGTTTGTTTTACAATAGCTAAAATTGCGAGTCTTAGGCCTACTGCTTGTTTTCAAACTATATAATAGAAGAAAAGAAGAAGAAAAAGCCAGAGTATATATACTTAACATCTAAACATGACACTGGTGTGCGTATTAAAATATAGCAAAGCCACGGAATTACAAGTGAGCAAGTGACTTCAGTGTACCTCAAGACCAAGCCAGTTAAAAGTGAGTTTTTCATGTTTATTGGATTTAAAAAGATAACTCCTCTACATGATTGTGCATTTTTATAACTATCCCATGCTTTTTCATCCGAAATAATCATTGTTTTATCTTCAAACTCCAAGTTTATCCGCCGTATAGCGATTTAAACGGTCTCAAGAGACCGTGTAAGTTTACACGGTGGATAGGCAAAATTTAACCGGTGGATAGCGCTAAACGGGCTTGATACAACAGAGGGCCCCCTATACCTCTTCACAATATGCTTTCACGTAAAAATATTTTGCCTTTTCACGAGTCACGGATTAAGAAAATCATCGATCACGTTTCACGGCTAAGTAAAATAAGCCCTTCACGCTTCACGCAAAAAGTATAGGGGGCCTGATCACGTTTCACGGCTAAGTAAAACAAGCCCTTCACGCTTCACGCAAAAAGTATAGGGGGCCCTCACAACACGCCTTTGATACAACTGGCCCCTGCACTCTAAAGGGCGAAGACTCGCATTCGCTCATCCATGGAGACTTGAATCATTGCTTCCAATGTGAATTGAACGTAAAATTTTGCTCAAATGCGATAAAGAACATCTCATTAACCTGTACGCAGGGCTTTCTCCCAAACTGTCAAAAGCTCTACTTTGACTAGCATTTGGTTCATTGGTTGTCTTTTAAAACTGTACATGTGATATTATGCTCAATTTGCATAAACTATAGCTTATAGTCTATACGTTATTGACATTTGACCCGGAACAAAATTATGTTCTCTCATTATTGGCGTATGATAGTAAAAATTGTATTATAGTATAATTACATTCGTTGATAATATGCTACAACAAAACCTGACTAACGTTGTTTTAGATTAGTACTTGGTGCCGGTAAACTGTTTCACAAAATGTGTTCTCAGAATGCTGGAAATGCCATTTCACAGACCTACCAGACCCTTCTAGTCCCTCGTGCCTATGACACTTGATGTGTAAACTCGCAATAATTTTCGGAACGGGGGGGGGGGCGCAAGAATTGAGATAACTCTTAGGGGCGACAAATTTAACACTGCCCCCCTAGAAATTTTCGAGCCACCACGCCACTGATAAAGCCTAGTTTCCATTTGGTCGTTAGTTGTCGCTGGCACGACAAGTAGCTGATGTAATAGAGTGTCAACAAAAAACTCTGCAATCATTAAGACTGATTTGCATATCACACAAAAGACTATTATTATATTAGACTGGCACATCTACCGCTTGTCGCGTCAGCGACAACTAACGACCAAATGGAAACTAGGCTTAAGCGATAAGTACGTAGATTACTGTAAGGATATGAGATGTAACGTGGGATCTCGAAAACTAGTTGCATTCTTGCCGTGTTAGCATTAAATTAAATTAAACAAGTTGTTAAAGCGAATGCAATTATAATGATTATAAAGCCGGGAAAATTATTAGAATTTTAATTTTGCTCTCCGGGTTTTTGATAAAACCTCACAGTTTTTTAAGTGCTAAAAAGCGAAATCTCCCTCTTTTAAAATTTCAAGGTTGACAGGTCTGTACAAGCATTGGACTAAACTGTGTGTGTGTGTGTTCATAATTTTGTCCCTTTTGGACGCCCATACTGTAGTGCTGAAGGAACTCAGAAGTTCACTGCTTGCATTTGTTATGTTGATTATATACATAGCTTTTTGTGTTTCTTTTCAGTTGTACTTCATGTAATTTAGTCGGCAGCAATTATATGGGGTCGCATAACAAAGTTCACACAATTGAAATAAATTTAACTGTAGATAAACAACCGCGTAACTGATTAACTGTTGGTGTTAATAAAACACTTGCATTCAGCTTTGCAATACTCGATCTCCAGCAACGACATATAGTCATAATACGGAAATGCTGCATACACTACACTCATTGAAGATGAAACAATAAGTCAAGCCTGCATGGTTTCCAATATGCCTTTATGGTCGTAAAAATTGAGTCACAATCTTTCTCATCAGCTGAAATACAACATTGTAGAACTGAAAATACGCGGAGTGTCGGGGTGATAAAAACTAGCGAATACTTATGATTTATATGTGGTTCACAAGCGGTATAAACTATTATAAACTGGCCGTTGAGAAAGATCGTGACTCTTATTACGACCATTATACGACCATATGGAAACCAGGACACAGTATAGGGAGACAACCAGTAGGGCCACTTAGGGGAGAGAAAAGTGGCAATTATTTAAGCTAGGTTCCAGGTGTCTTACACGGCCAAAATCGTTATTCTGTAGTACAATTTTATAGTGGACTGCTGCCATTTACTGGCTGCCAATATGTAAATTAGGTTGGCAGCCAGTAAACAATGTAGACACTTCTTTACGCTGAGTGGCCCTACTGTACTTTTCCTATACTGTGACCAGGATTTATGAAGCCAATTCACGGTAGTAATTACCGCAATATTCTAATCAAAGTGAAATGTTTTAACTAGAAGACCCCTCGTGCACCCATGTCACTGACTCAAATATGTTATTAGACAAACTTTATAAAGCATGTTTAGTGTCCAACTTAAAATTCCGTTTCTTATCAGACTTTTCTTATCATATAGACTGTGTTTGTGTTTTATTGCTTTATAGACTAACTAAAGGTTAAACTTCAGTGGTTCATAGCACATATATATAGTTCATGCAATACTTGATAACCAAGCCTTAAAGTGATCCCCAAAAATTTGTCGGCTCAGCGCGATGTCGTTTACGAGTCAAATTATTTTAAAGCCAAAATATCCGCCATTTTACCTAAGCTAAAATATACGTCATTGTTGCCATTGCAGCGCAGTTGCGTAATTTTTGTGAGAAGATGATTCAAAGCATTTGGATGTTGTTTTACATCAGTGTAGTTTCAGTAAGATACTTTTTGTTTTTCAGCAAGCATGCAATAATTCTCCAAAAATACGGATCTAAATCGTGAATTATCCATTTTAAAAAACTATATCGAGCCACCTTAATTGAACAAACAGTCGATTAGTCTTTCGAGTTTTGTATTCCTTTATTCCTTTTCAATTTAACTTAATATCCGCCGCAGCGAAGGTCGCGTATATCCTTAAGAACTATGATTTAATTTAGATCTGATATAGTTTCACTGCTTGCATTTGTTATGTTGAATATATACATAGCCTTTTGTGTTTCTTTTCAATTAAACTTTTCAATCGGCAGCAATTATACGTTGTCGCATAACTCGACTTGTGAGGTATTACAATTTAAACCGGACCCAAATTCACACAATTTAAATAAATTTAATTGTAGATAAACAAGCGTAACTGTTATATAGTATTAATAAAATACTTGTAGCTTTGCAATGCTCGATCTTCATGCAGCAATGACATTTAGTTATAATACCAGGGAATTGCTGTATATGCATGCATACATGCAGCACTCATTGAAGATGAAACAATAAGTTCTGCATGAATATGTTTAAATGCATGGTGTTCTATTGTATACCGCTGATGTTTAATATACTGCATATAACTTTGTCATTATGACAGAATTATAGTATATAGCACTATAAAGAGATACGATCGAGAGACGGCATTAATAAGAATTTGGATTATCTTAAGCGGCTGCATCGTTATACAGGGTGTCTCAAAAAAACCCAAAATCATTGAAATTGACGTATTGTTCGATATTCAATGCCCTAGCACTAAGTTAATCCCACGAGTGCATAAAAGATTGACATAACTGCTATAATGAATGGTAATACTCAGCGTAAACTTGTTATGTCAGGCATAAAGTACTAAACCCACGAATTTACGAAGCATTTTTAAATTCCCATGAGCAAACAAACGTTCACTTTACAAAGATATTTTAATTTTTTAAAACAAATTAATCACCCTGTCAAAATCCTTTGTGTTACGGCATTGAAATTCGAACAATACGTTATTTCAATGATTTTGGTTTTTTTTGAGACACCCTGTATATATAGGCTACCATCGTTACTACCACCGACGTTTGAGAAACGTGCATGATTCATCCAGAGTCCTAACAACTTTCGTTGCGTTACAGACAAAGAAAAGAAAACATTACCAAATTATTATAGTCCAACAAGTCTTTATATTTGGGTTGCAACGTCGCATAGCTACTCAAAACTAAGACACGAAATGTTGAACATGAAATACAATGAATATAGACCATAAAGGCTAATTTTCACTCAGGAAAATTATCCGTGGATAGGAACGGACAAGAAAATTTTTCTTTGTCTTGTGAGCTCTGGGTTGGAACTAATGACTTTAACACAAAGAGAAATTTTCTTGTCCGTTCCAATCCACGGATAATTTTCCTGAGTGGAAACTAACCTTAATTAAAGGCTAGTTTCCACTCAGGGAAATTATCCGTGGATTGGAACGGACAAGAACATTTTTCTTTGTGTTACAGTCATTAGTTCCAACCCAGAGCTCACAAGACAAAGAAAAATTTTCTTGTCCGTTCCAATTCACGGATAATTTTCCTGAGTGGAAACTAGCCTTAAGACTTCTGCTGAAGGAAATCGAAACTTCATGCACTGTTTGTATTTGTTATGTTGAGCAAATAGTCCATTTTGTCTTTTGTATTCCCTTTGAATTTAACTTGGGTTAAAGTTCAGTGGTTCATAGCACATTATATAGTTCATGCAATACTTGATAACCAAGCCTAATTAAAGTGATCCCCAAAAATTTGTCGGCTCAGCGCGATGTCGTTTACGACCTAAATTATTTTAAAGCCAAAATATCCGCCATTCATACCAAAGCCAAAATAGACATCATTGTTGCCATTGCAGCGCAGTTGCGTATAACTTTTGTGAGAAGATGATTCAAAGCATTTGGATGCTGTTTTACATCAGTGTATATATAGTATCAGTATAAGATACTTTTTGTTTTTCAGCAAGCAATAATTCTCCAAAAATACGGATCTAAATCGTGAATTTTCCATTTTAAAAAACTATATCGAGCCACCTTAATTGAACAAACAGTCGATTAGTCTTTCGAGTTTTGTATTCCTTTATTCTTTTTCAATTTAACTTAATATCCGCCGCAGCGAAGGTCGCGTATATCCTTAAGAACTATATTTAATTAAAATTACGTGCGAAAGTCAAGACAAGATAAAGCTGAAATAAGTTTCTGGTAAATGCATGCATCATTGTTTAATATTTATAAAATACTTTCATGGTTTTCAGTGACATACATAAGTCATAGACATAATACAGGATTGCATGGTATTTTATGCACCGTCCCATATATATAGCCCCTAAAAATGAATACAAAATATTGACCTACTTGAAGTCAATGAAGAAATTAAAGACTAGCTGATATAGTGCTGAAGGAACTCAGAAGTTCACTGCTTGCATTTGTTATGTTGAATATACCAGGTGATCTTGGTACGCGGAAAAGTACTGGCACTAGTTGTCACATAGAAATCCATTTTATGATTAAAACAACTGAATATCTCCTGTAATATACTTTATTTCGATTCCATATTTTTGTCAGACCTATAGTTCCCATAACCAAACATAATTACAAAATTTCAATTAGTTTCATAAAGAATAATGAAAGATATAATTGACTGAATACATCTAAATGGATTTCTATTCGGACAACCCTTTCTGAGCGCTGATTGGCTAAAATACAAACACGAGATCACCTGGATACATAGCCTTTTGTGTTTCTTTTCAATTAAACTTTTCAATCGGCAGCAATTATACGTGGTCGCATAACTCGACTTGTGAGCTATTACAATTTAAAGACCCAAATTCACACAATTTAAATAAATTTAGTTGTAGATAAACAAGCGTAACTGTTATATAGTATTAATAAAATACTTGTAGCTTTGCGATGCTCGATCTTCATGCAGCAATGACATAATATAGTTATAATACCAGGGAATTGCTGTATATGCATGCATACATGCAGCACTCATTGAAGATGAAACAATAAGTTGTGCATGAATATGTTTAAATGGTGTTCTATACCGCTGATGTTTAATATACTGCATATAACTTTGTCATTATGACAGAATTATAGTATATATCACTATAAAGAGATACGATCGAGAGACGGCATTAATAAGAATTTTAAGATTAAGATTATCTTAACCCGGCTGCATCATTCCTTATATATATAGGCTAACATCGTTACTACCACAGACGTTTGAGAAACATGCATGATTCATCCAGAGTCCTAACAACTTTCGTTGCGTTACAGACAAAGAAAAGAAAACATTACCAAATTATTATAGTCCAACAAGTCTTTATATTTGGGTTGCAACGTCGCATAGCTACTCAAAATCAAGACACGAAATGTTGAACATGAAATACAATGAATAGATCATAAAGGCTAATTTTCATTCAGGAAAATTATCCGTGGATAGGAACGGACAAGAAAATTTTTCTTTGTCTTGTAAGCTCTGGGTTGGAACTAATGACTTTAACACAAAGAGAAATTTTCTTGTCCGTTCCAATCCACGGATAATTTTCCTGAGTGGAAACTAACCTTAAGACTTCTGCTGAAGGAAATCGAAACTTCATGCACTGTTTGTATTTGTTATGTTGAGCAAATAGTCCATTTTGTCTTTTGTATTCCTTTTGAATTTAACTTGTAATTTCCGCCGCAGCGAAAGTTGCGTCTAGGCTGTGAAGCACTGAATGTCAAAATTCACAACCGCAAAACTTTGACCTCCAAGCGCAAAAACCACAATGCATGGGCATGTTTGTTTTTATGACATTTGGTTCTGCATGCATGTGAGCACTATATTCTATAATAGTTGTGTTTTCCTAATTTAAATTAAACTACGGAGTGTCAGAATTATGAATTGCATACTGTATAGCTACATGTCCATTGTGCTTTTCGCGCTTAGAAGTCGCGAGGTTTTGAGTTTTGACTTTGAAACTGAAAAGACAATCTTAACTAAATAGGTTATCATATACGCATCGCTTTTAACAAAGACTACCATGTTGAGATGCTGAAGGAAGACGATGCATGCTTCACTGTACGTTCACAGCATGTATTTTGGTAACGAACCAATCGTTTTCGTTCTTCAACAATTGATTGAGCTATAACTATACAGCGCCCTTTTGGTTTTTTTTTTTTAACCTGGCTGGGCCACTGTGCATATAAGCAGGTGTGTGTTACCATTTCTGGCATTCGCTGTTCTGCACCGAGAAGTGAACATTAAGGGGAATATAGAGAACTACATTGCTTCTAAAGGTAATATCGCTTTATTGTTGATATTTTCTTGTGCAGAAAGATTTGAGTGGCAATGTATAGATTTGAGTTACTATGAATGTTATTTTTTTTATCATTGTTTTTGTAGAATTGGAGGTTCACCTCGATTCACTGATCGAAGATGTATATGATAAAGCTCGCTTTTGCAGTTTTATTGTTCGGGATTGTCTGTTCAGCTTTTAACCCGAACAACTTTTACAATTTCGATGAAGACAACGATTACCGAGAATTTTACCAAACCGAAAACTTCAATCAGCCCGATTACTTTCAAGACTTTGGCACAGAATTTGAAGATGACGAATTTGGGGAGATTGAAGCAATCCAAGGCCATGTGAAGTACCAAGACGCGGCTCGTGATGTATTGTTGAAATTTGCTGCGCAACTGCGGAAAGGCAAGAACGTCACCAATGCATTCTTTAAAGTCATTGACAAATTCGAAAAAGGAATTGCTGAGTTTCATGCTGCCCTACGTCGGAGAACTGTTAAGCCGGGGACGATTTCGAACATTAAAGACTTTATTAAGGAAGCTGCTAAAGACCGAACAACGAACACAAAAATCATTAGAGAACTGACATCACAAGGGTTGTTCATGGCCCAAAGGGAAGAAAAGTCGGGGGTAAGGAAACGAAGAGATGACTCTCTGATCCTTAGAGCTGCTGAGTTTTTAAACAGTACAAAAGAAGAAATCGGCGAAGAAGCATTTGACGATTCCTTGAGTATCAGTGGACAGGTAACCTTAATGTTCGCCATTGATGTTACATACAGTATGGCAGGTGAAATTAAAGCAGCCATTGCAATATCAGAACAGATTGTTAAATCTAAGCGAGATGAGGATGTGGATTATATCCTATCGCCGTTTGGCGATCCAAGTAAGTTATCAGTTGTTGCAGCTAATTTTCAATTGTGCGGAGGGCATGTGGGTGAGTGGGTGGGTGGGTGGATGGATGTCGTTGCGGTCGTGTTTATATTCAATGATATGAAATATAGTGTGGAGTTAACATTATGATACCGTAACACTATCATACAATATATACTGTACAGAATTTCAAGATCGATTCAATTTAATGCAGATAGTAATTCCACTCACTTGATGAATTCTCTTTATAGAGATGACACATACCTACGCATTCTTACAAACGCAAAGCTCGAGTTATAATAATATTAATAATAATTTATTAATTTATACCGCGCTAAAACTATACAATATTCTAAAGCGCTTAATTACATAAAATAGGAAGCTAATTTTAAAATTTCCCTACGTTATTACTCAACATTTAAGTACTATAAGCATCTATTTAAAAATATTTAAAAACAAGAAGTATTATTAATGTACGCATCTCTATACAGAAATGTCTTAAGATTTGTCTTAAAAGAATCCAACGAAGGTGAAAGCCGAATCTCACACGGTACTAAGTTCCATAGAGTAGGTCCTGCTTTCAAAAAGGCACGATCACCAAAAGACTTTCTACGTGTGCTTGGAACATGAAGAAGCCCTAGTTCGTCCGATCTCAAAGAGTAGTTATTACTTTGTTTATAAGTCAACATGTCACGAATATATTTGGGAGCCAGTCCATGTAGAGCTTTATAAACCAACAGTACGATCTTGAATTTTACACGGTATTTAACCGGTAACCAATGCAGTCTCATTAATGTAGGTGTAATATGATCAAACTTAGGTACGAGACATACAACACGAGCAGCAGCGTTTAGCACTTTCTGCAATCGATTTAATTGATATTTTGGAATTCCATACAGCAAAGAATTGCAATAATCCAAATGGGATGTAATAAATGCATGAACTAAAATTTTGGTAGCATCGTCAGTTAAGTATTTCCTGATTTGTTTGATATGTTATATGTTAATTACTCGCTGGGGCACCTGTGCCCAGGCGAGTATAGGTTTCGAGTACAGTATTCTCGTACCCAGAGCCCTTCTTACGCGCGGTGCGACGAGGGGCTCTGGCCAAATCCAAAACCGGATACCATAAAAACATTGTAAAAGAATATATCCGGTATTAGAACAATAACCTTCGTTGTAGCCAATCAGATGTCAGTTTGATATGGATTTAGCCAGAGCCCCTCGTCGCGCTCCGTTGACCGCGCGTAAGAAGGACTCTGGGTACGAGAATGGTTTCGGCATGGATCGGCAATCTCCAATCGTCGATAGCCACAAAATAGAATATTAATGATCTGCCAGTTTTTACCCCAATTATCCATAAATACCCTACGTTTTGAGAAAAATTCAAGAACTTTACTAAAAAAAGCCAAAGCTGCTGTTTGATGTTTATTTTAAAGTGGCACTGTCATTAAAATTTTTATTTTCTTAAATGAAAACGCTCTTAAAACTGTATAGTAGAAGATTTTTGTTCCCATGCTTAGTTCTTGAGATATTTCATTTTGTTTGTAACCATGTGACGTCATTTACTCAATTACATATATAATGAGATAGTAATTCTTGTGTATCCTTGCTATTTTTTATCAAAATCTTTTCAAAGATGCGGCACGTTTGTTAATTTAACCTAGATCATTAAGCAACTGGTTTTTTTTTAACAAATCCATAAAAAATAGCAAAGATACCCAACAATTACTGATATCTCATTAAATATGTAATTGAGTAAATGACGTCACATGGTTACAAACAAAATGAAATATCTCATGAACTAAGCATGGGGACAAAAATCTTCAAAACAAGTTACTATGCAGTTTTAAGAGCATTTTCATTTAAGAAAATAAAAATTTTAATGACAGTGCCACTTTAACCAATATGAATATGTTTAACTTTTTTTTTAAACTGCTTTTTTACGGTATCGAGGATTCAAAGACAAGAATTATGAATTTAGAGATCTATTAAAGCCAAATAAATCCTGTTAAGCAGTCAAAATGACATCTTATAGCCCGACAAAGACAGAAGTACAAAGACAGCGATGCATCGAGTTTATATTTCATGCAATTAAATTGTTCCTGTATAAGACTGCTAAGTGGCAACTATGCTTTTATAATAACAGAGTAAAGACCAGACACAGTACTAAAGATTTCCCATTACTCATGTTTCCCAAAACGCAGGTTTCCCATTACCCAGATGTTCCATTCTCTAATCTTCCATTCGTCAGATTTTCGATCCTTCTGGTTTTCCATTTCCCAGATTTCTCATTTGCCGAGTCTTCGTTTTCCAGATTTCCCATTCCTTGATTTCCGCATTCCTTCGATTTTTTCCACAAATTACCCATTTCTCAGCTCTATCATTCCATGGATCCGGGTATTTGTTAAAGAAGGGTATTTGTTAAGGGATTTTTGTATAAACGTGTCTGAAACGAAGGCTGTATCCAAGTGCCCTATAGAAGTTCAATCGTTGCCTGGGCAAATTGATGCAGGCAAGGGGGTGGTTGGTATTACAACAGCTATGGTTTTTACTGATGATATGACTAATATAACTAAGAGTGAAGACATAGTATCGGTTGCTGATACTTCGACACTTGAAGACCTGGAAGTCTTTATTGACAGTTTATTTTACAATACGATTGTATTGCCGAATTTGGGGGAAACAATTGATATGTCTACACCAAACCAGCAGCGTATTAATGATAACTTGGCTGGAGTGGAGGCACTATTTGTTACATTCAAAGAAAAAATTGAATCTCAAATGCAAAATTTAGCAGCCAAACTTTCTGAACAAAGTATTACAACAAGTAAACAAGAATTATGCAGATTAAGTAAAGAAAATTTGAATTTAAAATCACGCATTGGTGAATTGGAAGCGAAGGTTCTTTCTATGTATAAATCCCACCGATTCCCACGTGAGTATAAGCAAAACCCTCATGCTGAATCAATTAAGGAAAATCCATTGAACTCAAGTATAAATGTGAATGGCATTATTATTGATTTCCCTACCATATCCCCTACCGCCACAGTCCCAGAATAAGCAGCATAAGAATACTAATCACCCTGACTTAAGGCCTACCCAACAACCTCCGAAGCATACCATACCATGTCCATTTCTTTGTAAACGAGGCTGGTGCACCAAAGACAACTTTTGCGATTTTTCCTACCAAATCAACCCCATATACACTAAACCCCTTCCACCAAAACATCAGGTGCAGTAAAAAGGGCACATGTGATTTCTCATACCTCGCCCCACTTATTCACGACCTATTTCGCACTGTTCCTCCTGCTTTTTTTTGTTGGTTCCAGAGTGTCCCATCCAACCCCAAACCATTTCCCTTGAGGATGCTACGCCCAACATACCCTCCCCAACCAGTAACGCAAGCCCCAGTTCACCTACACGTCCACCCACCCATCCCAACATACCCTCCCCAACCATTAATACAAGTCCCAGTCCACCTACCTATCTGCGCGTCACGCTTGTGAATTCGAATCCAGATAAATCACCTTCTTCCCATGTCCCATATAACTCTCAATTAGTAACTTCCTTGTCCTCTCCAACCAAATTATATTTTGACCCTTCCTGTCTTTTATCTAATGTATGTCATTGGCCCCAATTAAAGATTGACGAGGTTGCTCTAACGATAGAACAAGAAGATATAGATATGGCTTTTCTAACAGAGACGTGGCTAAGACAATCTATTCCAAATAATCCAATTAACATAGCGGGATACCAATTGTTTCGAAGAAATCGTATGAATAGACTCCATGGTGGGGTTTGTTTATACGTAAAATAGCTGGCTGGTCATGTCATCATTTTGTACAGCTTAATGGCAACTTTATGTTAGAAGGCATTTTCTCTTATAGTTCAAGCCTTGGTGAACACGACTATGTGTGTTACCACTTCTGACTTTTGTTTTATAGCCGAAAATTTGAGAATTTTAAAATTTTGCCTATTAAATTACTATGATGGCAAAAATTGTAAAATCTCGTGTTCTCTTATACGAAAAATAAACTATACCACTAGAAAGATCGCAAAAACTATATATATAAGACAATTAAGCGAGTTCTACGTTTTTCGAATCCTATTTCGTCAATTTCGAGTTTTCAATGCTAAAAATGCGGAAATGACCAAATTAATGCTAATAAGTACCCATTTTGCCAACTTTAACCATCTTTAATTCAGAACCGGCTTGAAAAATCGCACTAGTCGCTTAATTGTCTTATTTTTAGTTTTTGCGATCTTTCTAGTGGTATAGTTTATTTTTCGTATGAGAGAACATGAGATTTTACATTTTTTGCCATCATAGTAATTTAATAGGCAAAATTTAAAAATTCTCCAATTTTCGGCTATAAAGCAAAAATCAGAAGTGTTAACACACAGTCTTGTTCACCAAGTCTTAAACTATAAGAAAATGCCTGTTCCAGCTTCTAGCATAAAGTTGCCATCAACTCTCTTGAGAGGCACTTTTTGTCACCTTGGCCGGCCCACTAAAAAAATCTATCGAAAGTAAAATATTGACTGATCTTCACAATGACGACCCGAAGCTCTATGGTCCCTATTACGACCAAAACGCCTACCTTGAGGATTCTCGCATATTATAGCTTCTGTCGTCTATCATCCACCCGATGCCGACAATAACGCAATGAAGGAAAATCTTAAAAACTCATTGGAATTTATCGAGTCAAATTATTTAAATAGCGCTGTAATCCTAGGTGGTGATTTTAATAAACTTTGTTTCAAATTTTCAGCAAAGTACTTTCATTTAAAACCATGCATTATAAACTTTCCTACAAAAGGCAATAATACCTTAGATCAGATTTTTACTAATTTACAAGATTTTTACATGGCACCAAATAGAAGTTGTCCACTTGGAATATGTGATCATCTCACAATTACTGTTTTCCCAGCAATACGGCAAAAAATTCCGAAAAAAGAACAATAAAAGTGCGCGATAAAAGAAGAAGTAATGTCTCTAGTTCTGGCCGGTTCTTCCAGAACGTCCCGTTGGAAGATATTATATCATCAGTTCAAAAACCAACTGTAAACAAGTTGGACACTATTATACGAGTTGGACACTATTATGCCAAAAAGATCCGTTAAAGTGCATGCTACTGACCCCCCATGGATGACAAATAATTTCAAACGACTAATCAATAAAAGAGAGAAAGCATTTGCAATAGGCAACAAACCTTTGTTTTAATTTTTACGAAATAAAGTCAACCGTGAAAGAAAACGATGCCGTAAGATATATTATAATACTAAAGTGCAGGATCTCAAAAATTTGCTGCAGGGCATCATCGGTTTTGGCAGGGCAATTTTGGCAGACACCCCCCGAATTAAAAGGGGCTAGTTTCGCCCCTGATCAAAAGAAATCGAACGAATTCAGAAAAGAGCGCTAAGAATCATTTATCCATACATGTACTTTACGAGAAACGAATAAGGCTGTTCATAATTTCAGAACAATTAGGAAATATAATCTCTCAAAAATTAGAACTAATAGCTTTAAGGACTCTTTTATCCTTATTTTTAATCTTGTATATATATAGCTTAATTTTTATATAAAGTGTCCATTTTATAAATTCTATATATATCCAATCAATTGTAATTCAGCCTTAGGACTGCAATAATTGAGTTATTAAACGATTCATCTATCTGAATTTCTATGCTCCAAATTTCCCATTGCTTTGGTCTTCCATTCCCCGGATTTCTCATTCCGCGTTTCCACTATTTCTATGTCCCCATTGTTCGACTTCGGGTTTCTATTCCCCAATTTCTCTATTAGAGAGCTTTATTAACTGGAATTCTATACCGAAAGAAATTAGGGAAAGCAAGTCACTTTCTTCCTTTCGAAATAAAATCGCTGCTCACATTAGTGCTTGGTAACAGTTTTGTAAATATAATTTACCTGTAAATAGCTCAAAATATTTGTTATATCTTTTAAACTTATATGTTACTGTAAATAACTTAGCTTATCATTATCATATTCTACATGTAAAATTATTTTCTGGCACACGAAACCCCCCCCCCCCTCCCCCCGTGGAAATCAGCTACGGTTGACGTGGTCAGCGTGTATAAATAAAGTATTACTACTACTATTAACCAAGCGACGTTTTTGACAACGCGGATATCACCCGTACGTAATTATGCCCTCAATGTAGTTTCACGTTCGTGATTTCAAACAAGAACGGCTACAAAAATGGCGAATCAAAAATTGCTAAAGCTCTGTGTTCCCTGAGTCCTCTCGTTCCCCAACTCATTCTCGTTTGTATGTTTATAATTCTGTGCTCAATTATAACTTTAAATGCTTAGGTGTAAGCTAAAATATTATATAAACCGTTGTGTTTTTTGGAATTATCTTATCATTGTTGTTCCTTCTTTTCGGCAGAAACTGGTCCTGTCACAAAAAATAGTAAAACAGAAGGAGAAAAATTCTTGAAAGCTTTACGAGCATTAAGATTGGGTAGTGGTGGTGACTGTCCAGAACTGGCCTTTACAGGAATGATAAACGCGCTGGATGCAGGTCCTCTACCAGGCTCGTCTATGTTTGTGTTCACAGACGCTCCTGCCAAAGATGCTAGTGAAGACTACAAGGATCTTGTGCGTGATCTTGCATTCGACCGGGGTGTTAAAATAAATTTCTTTACTACACGTGGTTGTGGTCCATCGAATGTTCTTCGGCCATTCCGTGATGTTGCCAGCGAAACAGGTGGATTTGTCTACCCAATGAAAACAACTTTAGATCTGAAACGGCTTGGTAAATTAGTTGCAAGTTCTCTAACAGGATTCGTTTCGATAGACTCTGGAACTGGGTGTTCAAGCTGTCGCAGAAAATGGAGTATTACACCTATGAAATACTCAATATCAGTCGACGATTCTATTGAAAAAATTTCCATTTCTGTAACAACTGAGCATTCAGTGACTGGTATAAACTTAATTGATCCGACCGGAAAGGTTGTCAAAGCAGGCCGCGTGGATTTAACTAAAGGCGTTGTTTATGACATAGAAAGCCCAATTACAGGTGTATACAAGCTGATAGTACCAGCTAGTGCAGGAGAACATAAGTACAGGGTGAGTGGTGTCAGTGGAAGCAATATCGACTTTGGTCATTACTATGTAGCAATTGCAAATTGTGGTACTCGTATTCCTGTTCCTTTAGATCAACCACTCCAAGGTAAGTTAACGTTGTTTCTTAGACGCGTGTTCGCGTCTCTATAAGAGCGTGTGTCTGACCGTCAGTCTTTATCCCTACATATGAAGGAAAATTTGAATTAATGCTTGTCGGACCTACCTCCTTATCCATTCTCTTAACGAATTGCTCGTTATTTGAAAGGGATTAATAAAGGAAGAAGAAATCGAAAATATTACGATAAGAAGACTATAATTTAAGCACCAAATATGACAAATTCTCACTATTAATGGCGCGTGCTACATTGACCCAAAATAAACTGCGCATGCTCAATTATACAAATTGGGTAGGATTAGTATCAAAGAATGATTGGAAAAAAATACCACCAATAGTTTGGGTATAAGGCAATATTTTTGTATGTTTTACAGGTTTTCGAACCAAGGCATTTATCACCGTAGCTGGTGCTGAATCAGTAAAACCTGGTTCATTGCGAATTACAGTTGTGGACGAAAAAGGTAGCGTGCGCGCTAATGAACCTGTGACTGCTGTTGGAACAAGTGGTGTACGGTATTTTGTCAGATTTAACCCTCCTTCTGGACCTTTCAAACTCCAGTTACACGGCCAAACAAGAAAGGGCAGTCCATTTGTACGAGAAACATCCACCAAAGATCAAACCGTGCCGGTTCTTCTGAAGTTGGCCTATAAAGAAGACTCCAATATTCTTCGGCGAGGACAGACGACCAGGATTACGGTTAAAATTCTTCGCGGAAAAACTGGAGCTGCAAGTCAGATGTACACAATGAGTTTGAAAGATGAACGAGGTTATGGTTATGTCTATAGATCCCCGAGACCTTGTTACCGTGGAAGACAAGGGTTTGCAGGAATCAAGTTCGTTGTGCCAGCTGACGCTCCTGCTGGCAAGACAGAGAATGTTAAACTATCTCTGACAACAAAAGGAGAAACAAGCCCTGTTGCTTCTCTGATGTTTTCTTTTCTTCTTCTGTAACTTACATTATATAATTTACTTTCATCTATGTAAACCTAGTTTAATGCACGTCTGACTTTAGCCTGACTTTATAACCAACTTAGCGAACTCTCGAATATATATATGTACCTCACTTAATAAATTTTGGGCTAAATCGTTTAGGATTTGGATCATTTAAGATAGTTGTTTACTGTGCATGTGTTCAGCTTTTTATTAATTAAAACATTAAAACTTCTTAAAACTGAACTTTTCGTGTATTTGAGAACCGCTTTTCAATTTATTACCAATTTAATTTAATTAACGTAAATCGTCCATCGCAAGTTACCAGAAACTCCCCCTCTCTTATAACTTCTTTCCGAATTTTCTCAAATTTGTTTAGATTTGTTTTGGAAGATTTGTTTACACAAACTATAGTGTCCGAGTAACAGCCCTAATCATCGTATCATGGCATTTTCTGGCCGTCGAAATGATCAAAGTCTTGTTCATTACAACACACAACCATTTTCTTTTGGCAGCATGTTTTAGTTCTTCCCCGATCGACAGATTGCCTTTTTAACTTATATATATATTATATTATTTATTATATTATATTATATTATATTATATTATATTATATTATATTATATTATTTTATATTATATTATATTATATTATATTATATTATATTATATTATATTATATTATATTATTTTATATTATATTATATTATATTATATTATATTATATTATATTATATTATATTATATTATATTATATTATATTATTTTTATACTGGTGGACTGTTTCTAAAAAAATTGAATTACAGTTTTTAACCAATAAACACCCAAAAATACGTTGACTTGCTCGTTTATCGCGTATTTGGCAAGGGGTAGGTATTTTTCGAGTTAAGCCCTTCGAGTTAAGCCCCCCGAGTTAAGCCCTTTTCGAGTTAAGCCCCTCTGCCACGACCTTTTTCGCCGGGACTTAACTCGAAGTCAATTAACGATTTAAGTATTCGAGTTAAGCCCCGACATTTGGTGGATGTAAACAAGTGACGCGTGTATACTCGCAAAAATGTTGGCAAATATATGTAAGGAGGAGAATGTAAAATTTCAGCAATTTTAAGAAAGATATTTTACTTAGATCTCTGTTGCTTTGCCTACAGTTTTATACAGACAATGATATTGTGAAACGAGAGAGCTCAATGAGGGCCAAATAATATATTTAGTTTTTAAAGCCGTAATTGTCGCCCTGAATGAGCTGTTGTTTACAAATCCTTATTGAGCTCTCTCGTTTCACAATATCATTGTCTGTATAAAACTGTAGGCAAAGAAGCAGAGATCTAAGTAAAATATATTTCTTAAAATTGCTGAAATTTTACATTCTCCTCCTTACATATATTTGCCAATATGTACACGCGTCACTTGTTTACATCCACCAAATGTCGGGGCTTAACTAGACTTGCTCCAAGTCTCTCTTCTTTCATTGTCATATAGTATCGATCCACTATAGTGTACATTACATGACGTAGTACGGAGGGGCGGAGCGAGAAAGAGAGACTTGTCAACTCGGAAAATCTCGGTTCAAAACTGAACCGAAAATGCAAGACTTGCTTTAATTGTTTTCTATCAGTGTTTATATGTATTGATCTAGCACATGTAAATAACATGAGTTCCATTATAGTAAATGATAAAGAGAGAAATGAAGGAAAAGAATTAAAGCAAGTCTTGCATTTTCGGTTCAGTTTTGAACCGAGATTTTCCGAAGTTGACAAGTCTCTCTTTCTCGCTCCGCCTCTCCGTGCTACGTCATGTAATGTACACTACATTATAGTGGATCGATATGACAATGAAAGAGAGACTTGGAGCAAGTCTAGGGCTTAACTGTCGCTGCATTATTCGTTTTATACTTCAATTGGACGTCACTTTGTCAGCTTCTTGACATGTATTTCTTGCTTTTATATTTATTTGGTTAAATATTTCAACTTGAATGAGAAATTTATTTTATTAAAGAATTCTTCGGATCGGATTGGCATTCTTTATCATAACTCGGATCGGATTCGGATTAGATAATTTCGGATCGGATTTTAAACATTAGGCAATTGTCGGATTATAAACGCCCAATCCGATCCAATGCACACCTCTACTAATTAGGAGTGTTTTATCAGGTTTAAATCCACTGCACGTGACATATTATGGTTGACATGATTTGCCAATAAGCTTATGAATTATTAATGAGTGTTTGAAAAAAGAAATAGAAAACTCGTCTCGTTTATTCTGCGTTTATTCTGTGATAAACGCAAGCGACTGGTTTTCTATTCGCAGCACACTATTCTTGACACTATTCCGATAACGTTTCTTCAAAGTTCACTCGGCCGAGCGGGGGGCTCAACTTTGCGTCGGTCGATGTGGACGCTAAAACTTTCCATTAGCAAAAGTAATAAACGAACATCCACTCCAATTAACATAATATACAGAAGATCTGTCAACATAACATCAATTGCATTCGTTAAAAATATACGTCGTCTAAAATGTTTTTATATATTTCATCGAAGTTTGATAAGGGTCAAAATTTTGTATTGCTCACGCAGGTTTGGATGTCTTGCGTTAAAAATTTCAATTTTCAAACGTAATAAAAGGAAAATTAGACGAAAATTGTATGGCGCGCGTATTATGTTTGCATTCGGTCGCGTCATCTAAATATCGATCTGGTCACTCACTATGTTGTATTCTTATTCAAGAGTAATACATGTAAAGTGTGCCCGTTTATTTTTCAAAGATTCATATAATACTGAAGGCCACGAGCGTTTAAGCACTCATTCCAATCACCACGTTCCAGTGAAGAGCAGTGCTCTTTCATGGGCGCCTTGCACAACACTAAATAGCCCAACGGCAGTGGTGGCCCAGTCGATCGTTTTCTCGATCCGAGCGTCAAATTTGAGGCAGTACTTTCCTTGCGATAGTAACTCGTAGTTCTTAATTAATATTTGCGACAAAATTACTGAATTCTGATTAGTTGAGCGAAGTACAATTATTTATTTAATTGTACTATATGCAGTACAATTAATGAATTAGGAGTGAGGCTCCGGGACAAATTTGAGCAAATACATTCAAATTGCTGGTTCAACATGCATGAGTGCATGTGAACTGTCTATTTCACAATTTCAGAAGTTTATCAATTAAAATTCTGACTGCGGAAATTATAAGCCAACTGTGTGATATTTAACAATTATTCTCCGAAGGCGAAGTGATTACCGGTGAATATTCACCGTAATCACTGAGGCGAATAATTGTTTTAGTATAAATTTTTATCGATTAGGACCAAATATCCAAATATCAGTTTAATTTAATTAAATTACGCCCACGCTTTCAAAATAGCTTCCTGTGAGACTTTATTGCTTTATTACAAACTTGTTTTTCTCAATTTCTGCTTAGAATATAAACACAATGATGGAATGACTTTTTCACCAGAAAAATAGTTCCTGTTTAGCATTATGATTTGTTCAGGAAATGACTGAGAAAATTGGTAAAATGAAATGTAAAACTATTGCTCGAAATAAAGTTTTTATAATACACTTTTTACTTTACAAGTTTCGAAAACACAATACAACGTCAGGACACCATACAACAATAAAAACATGACATATCAAAAATTTCTATAAGAGATATCTATAGGATATAAAACAAAATGGTTTTAAAAGAATTATATCACGGCAAGGTTTTTCCCAACAGTCGGGATAGTTTTTGCTATGTTTTTTTTTTTAAGTCGGTTGACAGTGTTCGTAATTTGGGATCGTGGTTTGATATAGCACATGTCAATGTCTGTTCATGCAGGCAAGATGTGTAGTAAAGCATTCGGAGGACTTTATAAAATACGGCAAATTAGAACATTTTTATCTGTTAACACAACGAAAACTCCAATACATGCCTTCGTGATATCACATGTGGACTATTGTAACGCTCTATTGGCTGGCATATCTCAATATCAAGTCCAACGAATTCAGAAAGTTCTTAATGCTGTTGCCAGATTAATTCACCATCGTCCAAGATTCTCACACATCACTCCAGTATTGGTTGAACTTCACTGCCTAATTATACCAGTAAAATATCGGGTGGAATTCAAAATTGCTTTGTTAGTTTACAAGGCTCTTAACAACACGGCCCCTATATTTACATTTCTGAATTGCTCATCCCAAAACCATTAAGCGATCGCTGGACATTGAGATCGGATGATCAAGGACTGCCACATATCCAGAACACTAACTGTAAGACCTTAGGTGATCGGGCATTTGCACACGCAGCTCCACAATTCCCTGCCTCTGAATGTGAGGAACTGCCTGTGATAACATTTCAGTCTTCAAGAAACGTCTGAAAACATTCCCTTTAAGTAAGGCTTCACTTTAACCACAGCTTTAACCTTTTATAGTTGTGTTGGTATGACTTCAGACGTTATTAGAACTTTCGATACGATAACAGACTTACATAAAGTACTGACTGAGATAAGAGGCGAACCCGCGGTGAATAGGACGACAACGTGTAAACAACGTTTTGGTTTTTGGTTTTAATACAGTGTTTTAATACAGTGTTTTACCGCACAAAAGGCTTAATAATTCGACGATATTTGTAAAGAAATAAAAGTTTATACATTGTTTAAGTACATTATCGTTTTCGTTGTGTAATTATGTTTGCATGCGCGTTGAAATACGTGGGTATATAGCGATACCAATACAGTAAAACACTAGTGATCGAAGAAATCAATCCAGGACGGTGACGTTCGTGAGCTATAAAGAAGCCGACTTTAAAGGAGTTTTGCCTGGCAAATGCTCGAAGTTGCTTGACGTAGTTATCATTGGGTCATTGGTCGATGTTATGAACTAAAATATGAGTGTCCAAAACAAGAAACAAGAGAGAAGTAAGGCCAAAACGGCGGTTAGTTTGGCCGCGAGGCGGCTTATCGGTGCAGCCCACCGAGGAACAGAGTATTATGTGTTGAAGAGTTTAATAATTGAACTCGAAAAGGCTTACGATGATTTCTGTGTAGCAAATGAAGAGTTTGAACTTCTCGTGTCAGAGGAAGAGAACAGCGAACATCGTGTTGTGAACGGAGAGGATGTTAGTGATCAGCGAGAGTTGCCTTAAAGCTAGATTCTAGTCGAATAAGTGAGTTAATTGAAACAGTTGATATAAACATTAACTCTACCAGTCCAAATAAGCGAGCATTGCAATTAGACAAAGAAGAATTGCAGGCAATGTTAAATGTTGTGCGGGAAAATCTCTGAATTGAGTGAGATATTCAGTTACAGAGCAAGATATTCAGTTACATAGCAAGATATGAACAGATATATTACATTATATATTCAGTTACAGAGCAAGATATGAACAGAGCAAGATATTCAGTTACATCTTGAGATTGATAAGTTATTGCACAAGGTATTAAACAGGTTAGATCCATAAATCTGTACCTATGTGACTGTCAAAGTTCAATCGAAAAGACTCCATCACCTCCTATTGTAAATCAAGTAGATACTGTGGGTGCATCTGCTGCACTTCTTAATATAGACTCCCAAAATAGTACAACCTCTAGTAGCCCACCTATGACCAATCCCATTACTCAAATTGACCACACCCCTACCAGTCCCCCCCCCCACCAAGGAAGGGCAGTGAGTGACATCCCCCCACCCACAGTTACAGAGACAGATACTACCATCAATGTGTCTGCACCTGAATTTGTACCTTCAACAATGAATGATCCAGTGAGTAGTTCTGTAATCAGTGCCCAGTCCACCTATACAAGTATCAATCCCCAAGCCATACCCCAAAGTGCATGTACATCACAGCAAACCTTTCCCATTTTATATCAATACCCAACCACCAGCATTATGCACCACCCCCCTCCACAGATCAATCCATCTACAATCAACCCACCCCACCACTTAAGTACCAGCACCGCCCCAATCTACTTGTCCCCACCTGTCAATCCCACGTCAAGTTTTCCACCAAATTCGATTGGCTTACACCAATACCCAAGCAACACCCAACCCCACCTTGGTACAAGTATGACCCAAGCAACATTACAGCAAACTTTCAGTAACAACAATCCATACCACAACATCCCCGTACTACCACACCATAGTATGACCACAAATCTTTACAACAATGTACCTCCACAGAATTTGGTAAGTTTACCAGATACAAGTATGTGTTTGAACAGCGTGTGTCCCCAAGCGCTCCAACTACCAGCCCATCAACATGGAACCCACTGCAAGTACCGGTGACTTATTCTACTCCCAATGCGAGCGAGACATATTTGGTCAACCCCAGCACAGTCCCAATCCCCTCAGTCGTTCCACAACCTACACCTCACCACAGCTCTAATTCACTGGGTTTCAATTCTCGGGTCCAGGTAAAGAAAATGGCTTTGCCAACATTCAGTGGTAACCGCAAAGAGTGGCCAGAGTTCAAAGCGATTTGGAAATCAGTCGCTGAGACAGCATATCAAAATAAGACTGCTCTGGCTCATGAGCTTAAAAGATCGGTAAAGGGTGAGGCAAGTCGACGAATAAGATCAGTCTATGTCACCAAACCGGAAGCATACAATGTCATGTGGCAGAAGTTAGAAAGTTTCTACGAAGATGTTGGTGCAAGTGTACAAGCGGCACTAGAAGATTTACATAAGATTAAAGCCGTACCGACAGATGATTACAAAGGCTTGGTAGAACTTGTAGACGAAGTAGAATCAGCCTATAGTCAATTGGAAGAGTTGGGAAATCTGAATATTTTGACGTTGAGAGATGTTGATTTCATCACCGAACTGCTACCATGTTATTTGAAAGTAGAATGGCGAAGAAGATATAGGGACATCACGGCTAGTGAAAAGATACACCCTTTCATGCATTTCATCAAGGCGAACGAGAAGCAGTCTCTCGAATAGGGCGTAAAAAAAAATACCTGTGGTTCCGGTTTCATATCGTGAAAAAATTAGGGTCGGTAGGTCGGAAATCATTTTTTTTTTAAATATTTTTTTCATGGTTTTGGCGTTTTTTTTGCTGGGCGATTTGCAGTAGAGTCCCGACATCAATATTAACTAGAGATGCGTATTTCCTATCGACGAATTTAGGCAATTTTGCTCAATAATTAGTGTGACAACAGACGCCATTTTGGCACGCTGTATGAGCAGCCCGCAACCACCTGGAGAAAATAGGGTCGCACAGTCAATCGCGTTGAAAAAATAATAGGGCCGGCAGAAAATAAATAGGGTCGGTCGGGAACCGGAACCACAGGTATTTTTTTTTACGCCTAGCTGAGTACCAGCCGAAGGGAAGGAGAAATGAATTTCCAAAATATGAGCCAAGAAAGCAACATGTACAAGGTTATCATGCAGGAAAGCAATCCTCCAAGAAGTATTACAAGTGTGCCTATCCATCCCACAGAAAGGACAGTATCAGTCATACCACATCAGAATGCAAAGAGTTTCAGAAATTATAGGTTAGCGGGAAAGAAGGAAAATATGAACTCTTAAAACAAATTGATGCTTGTTTCAAATGCTTTGGAAACCATAGAAGGCTAGACTGTCCCAATAAAGTTCCCTGTCCATGTGGAAGTGGTCAACATCATCAGTTACTCTGTGAATCCAAGCGTCCAGAAGAAAATAAGGGTACAGATTTCGCACAGAAAGAAACCCACGTTTCTCGATCGGATTCATTATTCCTGTATCCCATCTACTACCAAACAGCAGTCTGTGGAAGGAACAAAACTGTATCTGTTTTCTGTGATGGAGGATCAAATGCCACCTACATAACCCACCGGGCAGCTGAAAGAATAAAAGCCAAGAAACTTGGAAAGATCACCCTTGACGTAACCACCATGGGAAATGTTGAACAGACGTACCACACCCAGCAGTATGAATTCACCTTGCAGACAAACTCGGGTAAGAAGGTAATCATCACAGCTTATGGAATGGAAAGAATTACTGGCCCAGTTAGCAAATTGAACAGCGAAGTTTTGAAGAGTCTATTCCCGGAATATGACCCCGACTCACTCCAGAGAAAATCAAACCATGTAGACGTTCTTCTTGGATGTGATTACTTTGGATTGCACCCTAAGCATGAAGAAGCTCGGTGCGGAGATAATCTGAGTATAATGAGTGGAGAATTAGGCATCTGTCTTCAAGGTGCCCACCCAGAACTTGTCGAAGGAACTAAGCATGATTCAAATCTCGCGAAAGTGATTCATGAAGTTAATGTTAAAGTGGAGGCATATCAACTTCATCTCGAGGATCACCCTCAGTTCAACCTCAGTTCACCCTCACCACCCCCTTGTTCAGCTGAAGCAGATCAGCCGTCCTACAACATGACAAGTGGTGTTCATCTGGCGAGAGAAAAACGACAAGAAAGTCAGGTTGGAAAATTCATTGAGGACGAAGAGCTTGGCACTCAGACAAGCCCTCGTTGCGGCAGTTGTCGATGTGGTAAATGTCCTATCCTTGGACATACGTACTCGTTCAAAGAAGAGCAAGAACTTAAAATTATTCGTGAGAATCTAGAGTATGATGATTCCAACCAGTGTAGGATAACCAGTTATCCTTGGATCGTGGATCCACGTAACCTACCTGATAACTATAATGTCGCCTTAGCAACTTTGGAGAAGACTCTTCAAAAGGATGAACTTTGGGCAAATACGTACAAAGAGCAAATGAATGATATGGTTCATCGCAAAGTAGCACGTCCTCTCACGTCCTTGGAAATCCAACAGTGGAAAGGTCCTATTTTCTACATATCTCACTTGGCTGTGCTCAACCCCAAGTCAAATTCGACGCCTGTTCGCATCGTGTTCAACTCCAGTCAAGTCTTCAAAGGAGTGTCTCTGAATTCATGTCTAGCAAAAGGACCTGATTGTTATATGAATAAGCTGATCGGAATCCTGTTGCGTTGGCGAGAAGAAGCTGTGGCTTTGGTAGGTGACATTAGGAAGATGTTCAATTCAGTATACCTGAAAGAATTGGAGAAACATTGTCATCGATTTCTCTGGAGAGGACTTGAACTGAATCGACCTCCTGACGTATATGTGATGGAGCGAGTCAATATGGGAAACACACCTGCGCCAGCCATAAGTACGGAAGCAATCTACAAGACGGCTGACCGATTCAAAGAGGACAGCCCTGAAGCAGCAGAGTTGTTGAAGAAATCGAGCTATGTGGACGATCTGATTGACTCGCGTCCGACCGTAAGTTGTGCCCTCAAAGTCGCAGAAGAAGCAGAGAATATGCTTTGCGAAAGGCCGGTTCTCAGTGAAATGCTGGCAGCTGAGTGGAGAAGAAAGTCCTCGAAAGACGGTTCGTGGAGTCAATGCCGAGGAGTCTGGCAAACCCCTGAACATGCTAAAAGGAACAGAATCCAATCTGCGAGTTCTTGGTCTTGGATGGGACCCTCGAAGTGATTCCATATTGTACGAAGTAGTGTTTTTACTTCAGCAAAAAGAAGCATTTGAATTTTGAATTTGAATTTTATTTGATTTAGCACCACATTACATAAGGATTACAACACAACAAATATACAAAAATTAGAAATTTAACATGTTGGTGACAAGGAAGCCCAAAACGAAACCACAAGGCTTATATAAATTTAGGCTCCCTTTAAATGTACACCATATATATAAAAAACACAATTGGCCTAATAAATTATGAAATGCAGACGTGCTTCAGCTTGCAGACTAAAAATCATAAAAAAATAAGTATGGCCTTGACTATTACCATTCAAGTTTTATATGATTTATCAAAGGAGATTCTAAAAGTTGACCTACTTTTCGTTGTCATGGCAACGATCACGTGATGTATATTTCGAATAACAACACAAAAAATGATACGTTTTATTCAGAGGCTCTGCAGCAGTATATTTCGTGACTGAGAGGACGCAGAATTGCGATAATCATTCACAGATAATATCACTGTTTATTGAATAAATTCGGAAAGTTTACATTTAGGCTTCGTTTCATTTTATGCGGCTATATTACGATGATCGGCATCAAACGAATGTTAATCGCGTCATTAAATGTTATCTACAAATAAATGTACGGTTTCCAAATTAACGCAGGAAACTTTGTTCCCTTGTCAATGTTTTTAGCTAACAAAAATAGCAAAATTTCGTCAAATTACCCTGCTGCAAGTCGAACGCGTTTTTCGCGTGATGAATTTCACGCGCCATAATGAAACAGTCTGCCGCTTATTGTAAGGGATATTATATTTCCAATAACAACATTCATTGCGCATTCAAGCCGATATTTTGAAGCATAGTTAATGCTTGAAGGGAAGTATGCCAAGGTGGAAAAGACCGAGTGAACTATATGTGCTATTAATTTGTAATTCACAAGCAATTTTTCATTGAAAATAAGAAACAGTCAACAATTAATACATAATAATCGCAAGATAGCGCACTATAAGAAACTTTTATTTATCAGCAGTTCGAAGGTCAGCTGTCGCAATGATACAATACTTATTGCTATACAAAGAGACAATTATTACATCAAAACCGAATAGTATACCGACTTCTTTGCATTGTATATTCCAAAATAATCCTGTCGCTCATATATACTATAATTTAATTTGAAGCAAACGCTCGAATTCACTAAAATACTCACACAAGGGGCGCATATTCTAACAGACGCATTACTGACAGATCGCGCGTGCAACACGCGCGCAAGATATCATCCAAGCGTGGGCAGACCCAGGCATTTATAACATGCCTGAGTGCGATTTGATTTCGAAAGGGTTTTGCAATTGGTCAATTCCGAAACAGTCCTGAGCATGATCAATAAAACCAGCACTCGCTTCAAGGTGTACGAAGGAGTTAGAATTGGCGAAATCCAAGCTGCTAACAACGGTGATCTCTCCTGCTGGGCATGAATGTCTGGTGAGAATAATACGGCAGATTCAGATTGGCTTACGCGTGGTCGTAATCCGGATGCATTGGCTGAATATTCTGAATGGTGGAATGACCTCCCATCCTGTATCAACCCATCGAGTCGTTGGGTTTAAAGTTTGGACTCCAAAAGAACGAAGCTCTTCCCGGAGAAAAGGAGATCCGTTACACTGCGACAGCTGCTTCCGAGATCCCGGATATCGATTACAAGATATCAAGTGACGTAGACAGGATCATATGGATGATAGCTAGAATTCTCAGCATGGCCAGACACAAGTCATTCCGTGGAGGAAGCACCTTACACATCACGTCTCAACTGCTCAAAGAAGCTGAAGATCTGGTGGTGAAAGATATACAGAAAGAGCTAAAGGATGAAATTGAGAAAACGGATCAGAAGGGACGAAATGGCGGTCGTTACGCGTCTTTGAACCCCGGAAAGGATGAGCATGGTTATTACGTGGTCGGCCAACGTTTGAAAAATAACAATCCCATGACCCCTGATGCGTCGTTGCAAAAGTTGCTCCCAACCCACCACCCAGTAACGCGATTGTTCATGGAACGTGCTCATAAGCAATGCGTGCATAGCTAGAGGACGGGATTCCACTTTGGCTCGTTTTAGACAGAAGTATTGGATCGCACAAGGAAGCAAGATCGCGCAGACCGTCAAAAGCAAGTGTCAGTTGTGCAAGCTTCGTGATGCAATATTGGGAGAACAAGAAATGGGACGGTTGCAAGAAGCACGGCTCAAACCAGCACCCCCGTTCACCTACACCATGGTAGATTTATTCGGTCCATATGTTGTTCGCGGTGAAGTCCAGAAACGTACCAGTGAAAAAGCGTATGGGGTCATTTTCACAGCCTTGGTGTCCCGAGCGGTTCATATTGAAGCAGTTTACGGTTGTGACACAAGCTCGTTTCTCCTGGCGCTCAGCCGATTTGCAAGTATTCGCGGATGGCCTGAATTCATTTACAGTGATCCTGGTTCACAGTTAATCGGAGCAGAAAGAGAGCTTAAAGAAGCCTGGGATAAGATCGATCGAAGCGAGTTACACAAGAGTGGTCTACAAAATGGTCTAACGTGGAAATTTGGATCAGCAGATAGTCCTTGGTATCAAGGAGCAGTGGAGTCTCTCGTGAAAGCAGCCAAGAGAGCAATTGTCTTTGCGGTTGGTAAACGTCGTCTTACGGTGCCCGAGTTCCTGACGGTGTGCTCTGAAGCTGCGAATCTACTTAACGAGAGGCCAATTGGAACATTGGCTTCCCTCGATTCTGATCTAAACGTGTTTACTCCGAATAGTCTCTTGTTAGGACGCTCGACAGCCAAGAATCCTGGAGGATGGCAACCTTTCACGTACAGCCAGAATCCGGAGACGAGATACAGCCTGGTGCAAACAGCCGTAGAAGATTTCTGGGAAAAGTGGATACAACTATACGCCCCCTCTCTAGTTGTCCGTCGCAAATGGCATGTCAACACAAGAACTTTACGTCCCGGTGACGTCGTTATGATCGCGGACAAGAATGTGATGCGGGGGAGAATACCGTCTCGGAGTTATTAAAGAAGTCTTTCCTGATCAGGATGGAAAAGTCGGTCGAGTTCTGGTAACGTACAAGAACTTTCGTGTTGGAAACCGTCGGCAAGATTATGGAATCAGTGAAGCTGTTACTGTTTCTCGAAGCGTTCAGCGTTTGGCACTACTCGTACCCGTGGAAACAGAAGACGGAGACAAGGAAGATGTTTGAAAAACGGAAACATAGAACTAGGATTATTACGGACACCTATTTTACATTCTGTTGTTTTGTTAAAAGCGGTATCGTATCGACACCATCCTCCCGGTGTGTTGGTATGACTTCAGACGTTATTAGAACTTTCGATACAATAACAGACTTACATAAAGTACTGACTGAGATAGGAGGCGAGCCCGCGATAAATAGGACGACAACGTGTAAACAACGTTTTGGTTTTTGGTTTTAATACACCAGTGTTTTACCGCACAAAAGGCTTAATAATTCGACGATATTTGTAAAGAAATAAAAGTTTATACATTGTTTAAGTACATTATCGTTTTCTTTGTGTAATACGCCTCGTGTTTTACACGCTTCTTGAGTATTCTCCCAACATTCCCCGCGTGCATTATCACACCTTCAAAAAATCATTAATAATTCATGAAGCAATTATCCAATCTTGAGTAAGAAATTAGTCACGTGCATACGTCTTTATACCAGCTAAAGAACACTTTAACAAAAGACCATTGTTATGCAAAATATATAAAGATTTTTATATAAAGATTTTTATATAAAGATTTTTATATAAAGATTTGACTTATTATGCATACGTTTTTGAAGTCATTTAAAAAACTCGCGGGTCGTGTTTTATTAGGTCTAAAGCCACTCGCGCTGCGCGCTCGTGGCTTTAAACCTAATAAAACACTCCTGCTCGTTTTTTAAATAGTACATAAACGCACACGACTCGTTTTCTATTTCTTAAATAGATCATGACTCTCGACCAATGAAATCGCATGAATTCTTAAGGTTATTTTATAAATTATAATGTCAGTTATTATGTTATTGGTAGTATACTTAATTCTGATTCCGTTTTCTACTAGAAGTTCTACTTAAATCTGATTCCTAACTTTTTACAATGTACAGCAAATTGAGTATTTAACAAAAAATATATGCGCTCTATTTAAATGAATGAATAAATTATTATTATTATTAACTCAACCAAAGAAGTGCTTAAAGACTTTCGATCTGAACATGAAGATAAACTCCAAAATCAATTAACTTGTCAGGGATCCTTTTTCTCTAGTGTAACAAAGTTCTCCTTGTCGCATCTTAGCAAAGTGTGGTCTATTGCTCAATCAAAACTTCCGAAAAACATTTATAACTTTACCATACGCTATATCAATAACTCTCTTTAGTCTAGGACCTGTATATGAGTTTGTATGCATTTCATTTAGGACAGATAATCTCAACTGTTTTAGGGCAAGTTGACCATGACGGTCAACATGGTAACGCTGCCCGAACCCCAATCCGGGACGAAACGTCCGAAACTGACCACACCCAAAAACGACGCTTTCGCCACACTGCTATCTACCAAACCATAAAAGCTTTGGCTATTCTGAGGTGCTTACATGGTTCAGAGATGGTACTATTGGGGGTGGTCATTGGTAAGTGTGAAATGCCTAGCACTTATATTTCACATGAAAATGGCCATGCAATAATCATAGTTAAACGTCAATTTGTGGCTTGCAAATTCAGATAAACAGCAGTGGACTTACATTACCTTTTTCCCTAAATCTTTTTTATATAAACATAAATGGTACTTATTTAAATATATTATCACTGGTTTGGTGTAAAATAGTTAATATTTTCTGACCGAAATAATAATTTGAAATGTGCCTACCTCCTGCAAATGGACGTATTTGGCCAAGTTCTCCACTTTACTCCGCTGTTTATCGGCGACCTCGTCGACATCCTACAAAAAATGTAAATCATCTCAGACATAATGGTATCAAGAACATTTTAAACAAGTTTCAACTTGGTTTCAAGTAGATCATACCTGTTTAACCATCGACAAGGTAAATCCACAACTTTGTCCAAATTCGGCGCCATTTTGTCATCCCATGTCGCTTGCTAACATTTCAGCATTATTACTCTTCCATACAATCCATTTCCATTCCACTAATAATAAATTTAACCCTTTATAACAGGAGGAAACAAAAATCTAAACAAAATATAAGAAATTCGCCATTTTATCACCCTGTAAAATTTCGCTCACGAGTCTTTCAAAACATTCCGTACAAATCTCGCGTGGTTTAGCAACAGGGACTTGGCAGGGGGGGGGGGTGTAGAGACTTGAAAAATGAAAGCCCATACAGTATGGTAAAACCAACAATCAACATTTAATTTGTATGACTTTTTCATATTAATAAATAATAAATGTATATATTTGTCACTACAAGAAATAAAACAAACATTTGTATGATTGTATTTAGCTTTTAGACTAGTTTTAGTCTATTTCACGCAGCCTTCTTCTATCTTCGTGAAATAATTCACCCCCTCCTGTCACGTCCCTGTTACTTTGTCACGCGATATTTGTACAGAATGT
>CACRXK020001753.1:40179-50259 GCA_902702795.2 Paramuricea clavata
AAGCCATTTCCATTCCACTAATAATAAATTTAACCCTTTATAACAGGAGGAAACTAAAAATCTAAACAAAACATAAGAAATTCGCCATTTTATCACCCTGTAAAATTTCGCTCACGAGTCTTTCAAAACATTCTGTACAAATATCGCGTGACAAAGTAACAGGGACGTGACAGGAGGGGGTGAATTATTTCACGAAGATAGAAGAAGGCTGCGTGAAATAGACTAAAACTAGTCTAAAAGCTAAATACAATCATACAAATGTTTGTTTTATTTCTTGTAGTGACAAATATATACATTTATTATTTATTAATATGAAAAAGTCATACAAATTAAATGTTGATTGTTGGTTTTACCATACTGTATGGGCTTTCATTTTTCAAGTCTCTACACCCCCCCCCCCTGCCAAGTCCCTGTTGCTAAACCACGCGAGATTTGTACGGAATGTTTTGAAAGACTCGTGAGCGAAATTTTACAGGGTGATAAAATGGCGAATTTCTTATATTTTGTTTAGATTTTTGTTTCCTCCTGTTATAAAGGGTTAAATTTATTATTAGTGGAATGGAAATGGATTGTATGGAAGAGTAATAATGCTGAAATGTTAGCAAGCGACATGGGATGACAAAATGGCGCCGAATTTGGACAAAGTTGTGGATTTACCTTGTCGATGGTTAAACGGGTAATCTCGCAGTGCTCGGAAGACGCACTGTGATTGGCTGTTAGGTGAAAGGGTTTTCCCTACACGATTTTCGTTTCTCAAATGCGGAAGTGATTCCAACCGTAATCCTGCCAAAATAGCCGTGACGGTTCCAGTGGGTGCATTGGTTGCAATGGTTGCAGTGGTTGCAGTAGGTGCATTGGGCGCAGTGGGCGCAGTGGGCGCAGTGGGTGCATTGCTTGCAATGGTTGCAGTGGTTGCAGTAGGTGCATTGGGCGCAGTGGGTGCATTGGGCGCAGTGGGTGCATTGCTTGCAATGGTTGCAATGGTTGCAGTGGTTGCAGTAGGTGCATTGGGCGCAGTGGGTGCATTGGTTGCAATGGTTGCAGTAGTTGCAATGGGTGCAGTGGTTGCAGTAGGTCCATTGGGCGCAGTGGGTGCATTGCTTGCAATGGTTGCAATGGTTGCAGTGGTTGCAGTAGGTGCATTGGGCGCAGTGGGTGCATTGGGCGCAGTGGGTGCATTGGTTGCAATGGTTGCAGTAGTTGCAATGGGTGCAGTAGGTCCATTGGGCGCAGTGGGTGCATTGCTTACAATGGTTGCAATGATTGCAGTGGTTGCAGTAGGTGCATTGGGCGTAGTGGGTGCATTGCTTGCAATGGTTGCAATGGTTGCAGTAGGTGCATTGGGCGCAGTGGGTGCATTGGGCGCAGTGGGTGCATTGCTTGCAATGGTTGCAATGGTTGCAGTGGTTGCAGTAGGTGCATTGGGCGCAGTGGGCGCATTGGGCGCAGTGGGTGCATTGCTTGCAATGGTTGCAATGGTTGCAGTGGTTGCAGTAGGTGCATTGGGCGCAGTGGGTGCATTGCTTGCAATGGTTGCAATGGTTGCAGTAGGTGCATTGGGCGCAGTGGGTGCATTGCTTGCAATGGTTGCAATGGTTGCAGTGGTTGCAGTAGGTGCATTGGGCGCAGTGGGTGCATTGCTTGCAATGGTTGCAATGGTTGCAGTGGTTGCAGTAGGTGCATTGGGCGCAGTGGGTGCATTGCTTGCAATGGTTGCAGTGGTTGCAGTAGGTGCATTGGGCGCAGTGGGTGCATTGCTTGCAATGGTTGCAGTGGTTGCAGTAGGTGCATTGGGCGCAGTAGGTGCATTGGGCGCAGTGGGTGCATTGGTTGCAATGGTTGCAGTGGTTGCAATGGGTGCAGTGGTTGCAGTAGGTGCATTGGGTGCAATTACATGTCCTACATGGGTTAAATTAACTATGGATTATTAATTTTTTTAGAAAATATGTATGACCACCAAATTGTGAAGAACAGTCCACAATATGAGCAGGAAAATATATTTACAACTAATTTCAGCTATTATTTCTAATGCAAATTGCTTCAGACCCAATCAAATGTTGTATAACCTTATTTGCATTGCGACTTTGCGAGTTGTTGCTAAAAATTGACCCGTGATGGATCTACATGAATCACAGTTAGTCAAAGTAACTGTAAATTCAGGGCCGTACACAACGGTGGAGGGGGGGGGAGGCAAGGGGGGCAACTGCCCCCCCCCCAGAGAAAACTATATTTACGATTTTTAAAGTGTCATTCATTATTCTTTGGATATTTGGGACTTTTTTGGCATATAGCCCTTACTGTCCCCCCCCCCCTGGTGAAGAAATCCTGCGTACGGCCCTGTGAAACAAACATTATACTGTATTAATTGTTCCAAGTTATATCTTATAGAACCGGTAGTCTCATATTGCATGAAACGTTTGTAAATAGTTTTTGGCTTTTATAAATATTTTGTAATTTTAATATTTTGAGCAATACTGATTCATTGCTGGCTCCCTGCATTGTTCATTGGCGTCCATTTCATAAACGAAATCGTACTCGGAATAACAATAATCTCATTAAAACTATCCCAATAAGAATCTGCATAACACAGGTGTTAACGCCCTGTCACAAAATAATCCATCTCATGTTCCCAAGGTGATGGTGACTAATGTGAGGTCCTTAGTTCCAAAACTAGACGAAGTACAAGAATTCCTAATTCGGAATGACATTAATTTTGCGTTTATGACCGAGACATGGTTAAAAGAGTCAATTGCAGAAAGCATAATTAACATTCCTGGTTACACTGTATTTCGCAGAGATAGGAAAAATGATGATCATTGTGGTGTATGTGCTTATATTCGAACTGAAAAATGTAATTACAGACAAATGGACGAATTAAATTGCTGTGAGAGTCACGAGATCTTGTGGCTTTACATACGACCTGACCGCTTACCTCGGGGTTTCTCATGTATAATTGCAGGATTGGTGTACCACCCACCCAGCGGTAATGCAAGTTCGATCTGTGACCATCTGTTCAACTCACTCACAATGGCCGAATCCAAATACCCCAACTGTGGTATATTAGTTACTGGTGATTTTAACCGCCTAAATATTAATCGTTTATTAAATCACTTTCGCCTTAAGCAAATAGTAAAAGTACACACGAGGAAAGATGCTATTTTAGACCTCATGTTAACGAATATGCATATGTACTTTTGTGCACCGAAAGCATATGCACCTTTCGGTCTGTCTGACCATAACACTATGGTCGCAGAGCCTAATGTCATAGCGCCAAAAGGCAACAATAAGAAAGTAATAATAAGACGGGACTATCGGGCAAGTCGTAAAGCTGAAATGGGAAGATATTTGAGCCTCTTTGATTGGTCACAGTTGTTTGCTCCCTTGGATAGTAGTGAGGTTTTAGTTTGCATGAAGTAATACACAATGGGCTTAACTTATTAATGCCGGAAAAACGTATGGAGGTCAGCACTGTTGATGCACCATGGATGAATAAGAAATTGAAGACCCTGATTGCCAAAACTACTACAGGAATTTAGTCAACCGTGAAAGAAAGGCATGCAGAGGGAAGTATTATGAATCAAACATACAAAATCTTAAGGGTGAGAACCCTAAGAGATGGTGGAGTGACGCGAAACGTTTAAGTGGTATGAAAGGAAAGAATAGCGATCTGTCCAGTCAAATAAAAATCGACGAGTTCTCTAACTTTCCACAACGTGAACAGGCAAATATCATTAATACAGCTTTCTTGGAGCCCATTGAGGAGTACAGATTGGTCGTTCCACCACCATGCCGCGACTTGAAAGAATCAACGGAGGTCCTAACTGTGACAGAAATGCGCGTAGAGAAGGCCCTAGCAAAACTCAACCCTGGAAAAGCGTCTGGTCCTGATAACATTCCAAATTGGCTCTTAAGAGATTATTCCAGAATTGTTGCTCTCCCAATTATGAATATTATTAATACTTCATATCGGGAACAGCAATTGCCTGCATGCTGGAAGATGGCAGATCTATCACCACTGCCCAAGAAGAAGCCGGTTAAGGACCTAAAGAAAGATTTAAGACCAATCTCGTTAACCCCTAGCGTATCCAAGGTTGCGGAGGGGTTTGTGGTTGAGGATTACGTGAAGCCTGCCATTTTAAAAGTTATCGTCCCAAACCAGTACGGAACAATCCCGAATTCATCTACTACTATCGCGCTAATTAATATGTTACATTACTGGTTTTTAGGAACAGATGGAAATGGCTCAACCATTAGGACAATTCTGTTTGACTATCGTAAAGCATTCGACTTAATCGACCACGGTATACTGATTGATAAACTAAGCAGATTGGAATTACCTCCAAGTATTATAAACTGGATAATTGATTTTCTCACCGATAGATTTCAAAGAGTTAAATTAGCTGATGATTGTTTTTCGGAGTGGGGATCAGTCCCTGCAGGCGTACCACAGGGAACTAAGCTAGGCCCCTGGCTGTTTGCTCTTATGATAAATGATTTAATCATTGATGATGCACATACCTGGAAATACGTAGACGATACGACAGCGTCCGAAATTGTCAGTAAGGGGGGTACTAGTGATGCCCAAAATATAGTTGATCAAGTGGTTACGTGGTCTAGTAATAATAGAGTACAATTAAATCAAGACAAGTGTAAGGAATTGAGAATATCGTTCGCGAATCAACCAGCAATCTTTGATCCATTAACCATTAATGGGAAAGAATTGGAAGTTGTTAAAACAGTAAAGCTGCTAGGACTCACTGTCAAGGACAACCTTACTTGGAATTCTTATGTGGACGAGGTTATAAAGAAAGTGAATAAAAGATTGTACTTTTTAGTGCAATTAAAACGGGCGAGAGTTCCACCACAAGATTTAGCGCTGTTCTATACGTCGTGTGTCAGGTCAGTTGTGGATTACGCGATTCCTGCCTTTTACCATTGTCTCCCCCAATATCTGAAGCGTGAGTTAGTGCGTCTCGAGAAAAGAGCTATATCAATTATTATGCCGGAAGTTGACTATCTAACAGGTTTGGAACGATTAGATATTAACAGGGGCGGAGCGAAGACTATCCTTTTCGGAGGGTGCAAGATAACTTTTTGCCGACAAAAGGGCGTGGCTAGCACGTTGTTAGGGCGTGGGTTTTAAGTGATGTATAACGATGAAATCCGAGTAGTAAGATAATTTATTTTTTAAATAGGCGAAATAGTTCCTTAAACTACCTGGTATAAATGTCAAAAAAGCACATCCAATCGTCATCAAACGACCGATTACAAACTAAACACGTCAGTTTCTCTCTCTTCCGTTTGCGTTTTTGCTTGCTACTGTCCATTCTTTTAAATCATCTTCGTATTTCTCATTGTATATAAGACCGTTAGGTGTAATTTCTAAGACCTTTACTGGCTTTACAAAATTATAAAATGAAGCGCAGACGCATCAACAGTCAACACGCACATGTGCTTCGAGTTTCCTATGTATGTATGTATGTAAAACTTTATTTCAATACGCTAACTTCGACAATTATTTACAACTGGTTTCCACGAAGGGCGTATACACACAAAGAGCTAAATGTTAATTATATATAGAACAAAATATGTAAGAATCCCACCCTAAAATTTTATCATCTTCCTCCCAAACCTCCACCCCCTAAACAAGTACCCACCCACCCTCACGCAAAACTAACCCCCCTCCCGCCCACAATCTATATTGTTCTCCCATCATTTGGTCCTGGAGAAATTAGCTTATCATCTGCTTAAATGCAATTTCGCCATTGTTTTAAATGACGTAATTGACTCAGCCGCCTTGACATCTTGTGGGAGGCTATTCCATAGAAGTGCTCCACTGTATCCAAATGTTTTCTTTAGAAATTCCGTTTTCGGTTTTTTTAACGAGAGATCAGTTTCGCTATTGCGTAAATCATAAATATTCTGCGATGCATTTCTCCGAGAAAAAAGATCTTTAAGGTTTGGCTCAGTGTGGTTCCCCAAGACTTTATACATCAATACTAGCTTGTTTTGTTCTCGTCTCCTAGCCAGGGTTTCCCAGCCTAATTTGTTTAGGACTTCAGACGATCTTACATCGTAGTCAGCTCCGGTAATCACCCTTGCTGCTCGATTTTGGAATTTTTGCAATTTGTCTTGAAGTCCCAAACCACAGTTATCCCACAGGGAGAACAGTAATCAAAATGAGGCTGAATTAATGTTTTGTAGACATCATGTAAGGTTTTGTGTGGAACATAGGGTTTTATTCTTTTAATTGCTCCTATTCCAGCGCTAATCTTATGGCATACAGAATCAATATGTTTCTCCCAACTTAATTTTTCATCTAGATTTACACCTAGACATTGAAATGTATTGGTTTGTGGGACTGGGATTTTGTTAATCTCAACGGGTCTAGTTTCCTATTTTATTATTTATATTATGCGTAGATCCAATAAACATGACTTTTGTTTTTTTCCTATGATATTTTAGTTTGTTTTTAGCAAGCCATTTATGAATACTGGAAAGGTCCATATTCAAATTGTCAATCAATGTATCGTAATAATGCGAAGAGGAAGATATCTGAGTGTCGTCGGCATAAAGACATGGGGTTGTCCTTTCTAAAATGTCAGGCATATCATTAATATATAGCAAAAACAATAATGGACTAAGTATGGATCCTTGCGGAATTCCGCATATTATTGTTCTTGCAGAAGAAGTTTGATCATTAACAGAACACACTTGCTTTCTATTCCTTAAGTATGATTGGAACCATTTTAATTCAATGTCGTGAATTCCAAACTGGGTTTTAAGCTTCTTCAATAATATCTCGTGATTCACCGAGTCAAATGCTTTACATATATCAAGAAAAACAACTCCATTTATTTTGCCTTCATCCATGTCTTGTAGCCATTGATCACACATTTGTATAAGAGCACCTGAGGTTCCATGTTTTGGTCTAAACCCGGACTGAAATTTAGACAGAAGCGCATGTTTATTCAAAAAGCTATATATTTGAGTAAAAACTTCCCCTTCAAATATTTTACTTATTATGGTAAGAATTGAAATTGGTCTATAATTTTCGCATTTACGCTTATCCTCAGATTTGTAAATTGGTATAACTCTAGCTAATTTCCACTCATCTATATAAATACCAGTTCTAATCGATAGGTTAAATATAAAAGTTATAGATGGAGCAATAAGGGTTGATGTCAGTTTTAAAATATTCGCAGGTATTCCATCCATACCTGTCGCTTTTGAGACATTTAGTTTTTGTAGGCGTTTGGAAACACTATCTATAGTAATATCTGCGAAGTGAAAATTTTCTTTAGGAAGAAGCACAGTACTTTCATAAATTATTTGATCATTTAAAGCATCAGTGCTTTGACATGCTGATTCAGCAGCCATCTTCATTCCAATATTTATAAAATATTCATTTAATGTTTTAGTAATAGATTTATCATCAGAAATAATATCATCATTTACTTTCAGTTCATTAATATTTGCATTCTTATGCTTTCTTCCTAAGAGCGAATTTATCCAAGCCCATCCACTTTTACTGTCTCCCATTTGAGAGCTTGCCTGGATTTTATCACAAAAGTACTTAGATTTTGCTTTCCGCATGTTTATATTTACTTCATTACGTAGTGTTTTATACAATTCCCACTGTGACTCCGAATCATATTTTATGGCCTTTTTTTTGTGATAGTCCCTTTTTCTCATAAGTTCTTTAATTTGAGGATTAATCCATGGGACAGGGTTATTCCTTATTCGCTTGTGGCGCAGAGGAGCATGTCTATTAAGTGCATCTAATAATAGTGATTTCCAGACTTGCCAACATAAATTGGGATCTCCAAACTGATAGACCATCTCCCAAGGCAATTGAGACACATCCCGAATGAAATCATTTTCGACAAAGTTTTTAAAGTTACGAACCTGACGAATTTTTTGCCTTCCTTTCGGTAGTGTAAATTTTCTCACAGCGTAGACAAGGCTGTGATCTGAAATTCCCAGGTGAATGACACCTGATCTGGAAATATTTTCTGGTCTATTTGTTAATATTAAATCAATTAGTGTAGCTGATTTAGGAGTTAGCCTTGTAGATTCTTTAATAAGTTGGTCTATCTGATACAGAGAACATAAAAATTGCAACTTACATGTGTGAGGGTCAGGTATAGTTTTACTGACATCACAATTTAGATCTCCTATGAGGATTAGCTCTTTATCTTCATTATCACATTTTGCTAAAAAGCTTGCCCAGTAATCAAATATATTCATATGAGAATTTGGTGGTCTATACCATGTGCTTATTAGCAGTGATTTATTGTAGGGTAAACTTAATTCAATGCAGACCATCTCAAGTTCATCAGGGATTAGATCTATTCTATCTGAGAATGATATGTTTTGGCGAACATATCATTCTCAGATAGAATAGATCTAATCCCTGATTTCACAAAATTGCAAGAAAATTTAATACTATTAAATAGCGTATTAGAGTAATAAGTTCTTGGCCAATTTGGCTGAATGTTTGGAAAAGGACCGAGCTTTCAGTCGACATATCCATCTTTTCGATCTCGCATTTTCTACAAATTTTCTACAAACAATCTCATTCCAATCAGGTATTGCCTATTGGCTTGATCCAATTCATTTTGCCGACAACTGATTTATTGTGCCGACGGACACGGCATTGGGGGGATGCGGCACCCCCCGCACCCCCCTTAGCCACGCCCCTGCATGGCTGTGACCATGGCATCGGCATTTCAATGACGAATTGCGGTTACGCCAACATCATTGGAAAATCATAGGAAAAACCAAGAAGTCAAGATTGCGAATTGTTGTAATCCTAGTTATACTAATCATAGCTTTTAATTATTATTTAAAAGCTCCTCAAGGAGAACTTATCAGTCTCTTCTGATTAATAAATATAATATATAATGGGATTTACAGAGGAAATGCTTGTCCATTTCAAGCCACATGCAGGAGTATTTTGATACAACAGATTATTTTGTATCATTAAAGCTATGAGAATTGGTTAGTTTATAACTAGGTAGCACCATAGTAGATTAATGTGGTAACAATATCACAGCAGATTTGATATTACATTTATACCAGTAATTTAAAGACAAAAACTATGTCCAACCACTTAAACAATATTTTCGATTTGACCTTTTCTTACCACACCCTTTCTTATATTCACAATCACCCTAAATTGCTTATAAATACTGCTGGAAGAAAGGAGAGTCATTAATCCAAACATTCAAAATATAAATTTAATAGCAATTTTTGTTCATATGAATAACAAATGTTTTTAACAACTTACAAGTACTACAATAGAAAAAAACAAACATCAATGTTACATAACTGTATCCATAAGCAATTAAGGACTGATTATAGAAAGCATTAGCAACCCCCTGGTTGAATCAATATCAATCAAGCACTGTTGAATGGGCTGGAAAATTTTTACAATACATGGACGATTTCAGCCCAAGGTTAATTATATATATGCATGTGAGTGTCAGGGGCTAGTGAGTTCAACCGGGATGGAATTTCACTTGAATTTTCATTTGGGTTGAAAATTTGTCATGTAATCACAAATTTTATTGGGATTTTATAGTAGTAAAGCAGGGCTGAAATTTCATCCTGGTCAACAGGGCTGAATTTGATTCTAGGCTGTTGCTTGCTAATCCACTATAATTATTACAACTAGAATATATTGATCTGGTTTCTAGTAGGCTCCTAGCCCTTATAATAATATAATATTGTAAATAGCTTAATATATATATACATCTTTTTGGAGGGCAAAATTAAAATAAAAAAAAAAAAAAAAAAATCATGCAAATACTCTTTAACCCATTAAGCTGCATAGCTTCCCGACTGATGAGTAAAATCATCTGGCATTTAGACCAGTAAAAAAATTAAGTGGGGGGAACTGCATCTCAATGGTACGTAACTAGAGACATTGTCATATTTTTGTATAAGTAGGGTGCATTGTGGCTCAATGGGTTAATATCTTTTAATCTTCCAGTTAATAGGTTAAATTTGGAAACATATAATATTTATAATTAACATATAATATTAATTTAATATTAAAGTACATAATTTCTCTCT
>CACRXK020001754.1:0-50257 GCA_902702795.2 Paramuricea clavata
TGGCGTGAGAGAGCGTGAGACTGAAGCGAATTGCGTGAGACTCACGCCGAATGCGTGAGAGTTGAGAGGTCTGGTAATGCTGCACTGTTGTTATTCTAATTTTGTTATTTATAGCATATCAATATCAGAAATAGAACAGTCTTTTGATTTCATATGAGAAGCTAGGAAAGCTTAATAAGCTTATTAATGTTATGCTGTTTATGCTGTGTGTTTCATTGATATGTTTAAACATAATACACAAAGAGAAATAAACTTTATATTAATTTTAAACGATGTTTGAAATCCGAATAACTAAATACGGCTCAAAGTTTGAATAATAATTAGCACTTGAAAAACTTTGAGGGCCGCTTGGGCCTGGGGACGAAGATGTTGAAAAACAATCAATCAGAGCCCGACTTTCACCGGTGTTTCCCAGAGCCTCAAGCCTGGTTCACATATATGCCTGCGACATACCGGCGACGATACCAGTGATAGCTTTAAAACGTAAATTATGTGAACATTTGTTCGCCGATTGCCTCCAATGCCTCAGTTACATCGGCGGTAGGTCGAGAAAGTTGACTTGAGTTCAACTTTGCCGGTATTTCGGCGGCAAATAGAGGCATAATGATACAGTCGCAGGCATCCCGCAGGCATATGTGAACCAGGCTTCAGCAAGCTCCACAGAGGATTGCGGGCTCTGGTTTCGAGATTGCTACTCTGGAGGCTATACCGAGATTTAATCAACAAATAATCTATCTGAACAACAAAGCGGCAAATTTTAACTGGTGAGAAACTAAAATTTGGTGAAAAGACCAGCTACTTTTCATTATTTTACAAAAAAGCCAGAAAATTGTTTCAAGCCAAATGAAATTTTTCCCAGCCAAACGTTATAAAAAGAAGCCAAATTCGAGTTATTTGCCTTTAAAAAAGCTAAACTGGCAACCCTGATTAGAACGTCTTACCCGCCGTGAAGCCCGCATCACGGATGGGGACCACTGAGCTATAATATTACTATAGCTCAGTGATGGGGACGCTCGATGTATTGCCGTTTCCACGCCCTCTCTCCCTTAGCTTCGCCCTGGCTATGATGGATGATCGGCCTCGGCCACGATCTCAGAGGTGCGCGACTGTGCCACCGAAGCCCCAATAAACAGCGAGGCATAAATATATTTATTAAAACTCTTTTAGCTTTTCATATACACGTACTGTATATATAGCAATTCTAAAACAAATAAAATGTTAAAACATTAAAATAATTAAAAATATCTGTAAAATGTTTTATCTTTATATGTTTTAATATTTTATTTGTTTCAATATTGTTATACTTGCAGAAAGCTGAAAGATTATTTTCGAAAATTTAAAATTAATAAATATTTCAATGAAAGTTGAGTCAAGCTAATTATTGGCTACGACAACATGAGAAAGAGATTATGAATGCATTGCATCTTGTTTGAGCAAGGCCGTCGGAAGTAAATCAATATTGTGGGTGGGAGTGGAGGGGTCTCAAGAGTAAATCTGAATTGCTTTCGTACTTTTCTAGTTCTTTTTGTGTGTGTGTTTTTTATACAAATGGAATTGTTTGGGGAGGGGAGCCTCAAGCCCCTCCTCAGCCCCCTCCCCCCCCACGCTTCCGACGGCTTTGATTAGGGAGTGCTCTGACATGAAGTTATTGTGTTTACATGTCAAACATCCAAAAGCACAACAAATTTGCGGAAATTCAACAGTCAGCTGTACCGCGGGGTGCTTCTTTACCTAAATTCATCCAGACGGATCATTCATCTCTATAGTGTAAATCGGTCCATGTTGTTGCGTGGATAATGTTCCTACGTGGCCGCATTTCTGACATAGTAAATACTTGGGGTGGGGGTGTGCTAATAATTTTATAACTTGCAGCTGAGAGATAAGCTGATTTACGAAGGACACAGCTTAACCTGATCTAGTTGGAAGGATTAGTTTGGGACTTATCACAACTCATGATCACCAAGTCAGCATCCCTGTGGGAGGAAACCGGAGTACCTGGAGAAAGCTATAACATTTTGTAGAGCGTTGATTGACCCTTGACAAATAGTTATTCGTTCCCCGGTGAGAATCGAGCCCACAGCGCTTTCTCTGATGACTGCGCTTGACATGAATACATTGACTTTTATTGTTTTAGGGAGTGCTCTGACATGCAATTGGTGTGCTTACACATCAAAACAGTCAAAAGCAGAACAAATGTGCGGAAATACAACAGTCAACTGTACCACGGGGTACTGTTACTCAGCAACTTATACCATAGCTGACGGCACAGTAAGGGTTATTAGAAATTGTGCCAACAGCGATCCTACCGACAAGGTGGATTGTCCTAATGCTGAAAAAACATGTGAGCGCAGGATCGTAAAATATAGTTTGAAATCTTGTGTTGGTGTGTGCTGTAAGACCGATAATTGCAACAATTATACCCCCAGCAGCGCAAGTGGTATCCTGGCGACCAAGTTCATTCTCTGTTTGATGGTGATCGCTGGTTCTCTTTTCGCTTGATGTACTTTGGGTATTGTACGACTGCTAGTGTGGTCTTGTCTTTTACTAGTTTGATTTTAACTCAATTATTGTAATTTGATCTAAATAACTGCTTATTTAGTTTACTGCTTGATGATATAATAAAGTGATTGATTTGCTTTTGGCCTTACATGCATTGCGTATTTATCAAGAAATTATTAAATTAAGTGAGTAGGTCGAAGAGGCTTGTTTTCCGTATCAGCCGTGTAGCGAGGGAATCCATACTCCGAATTTTCCGAATAGGCTTGTACCTTTTCTAAATAGTGCAATTTTCTAAAAGTTGGGGGGGGGGGGAGGGAGGCGGTGCCGCACCCCTGAGTCTGTCCCCTTTTCGCTTGCGCTAAGCCAGCGAACCTGGGACCTCTTCATCTCCAGGTGAATGCTCTAGCGACTGAGCTACCCTCGCTTGGATGAATTTAGCGCAAGAGATGATGACTTAATAAGTTGATAAAGGATAAAAGAGTATACTCAAATGGAAAACTTCTGGTGACAACTGGCCTCTGGGGCCGGTTGTTCAAAGGTGAGTTCTGAAACAAACGATGAAGCTGACTGCATGGTTTATTTCTATCGTTTGTCTTTTTGTTGTGTCATGTAAAAAGTACCTTTGTAATGTTCCTCTTTGTAGTGTAATTTTTTACTCATTTACAATGAAACCAGCTGATAGTTTTTGAGGCTACAATCTTTGCCAGAAACTATGGGACAGCTGCCGTAATTTCATATAATTTGAAAGGAGTAGTGCCTCCCGTTCCCCCAGTTCAATGTTTGGCCAACAAAAATCTGATGTCTGGATGCGCGGCACCAACATTGAAACGAGTGGGGGGAGGGAGGGAGGGTGGAAAGTATGTATCACGAAATGGTATATTACAACTGAGTGCATGTGAAAACTAGATTGTCCCAATCTATATTGTCAAAAATTGTAGCTTGTTAAAATAAAGTATATGCGCGTGTATGTGCGTATGTATGTGAACAAAACCAAAACATAGCCCCAAAATTTATCGTTATATCTGTTCCCAGACAGCATCCCGCCCCCCTGGTAAACGGAATCTTCTTTCCCATCATCGCGGTAATTCCTCTGTGGTCGGGGGGGGGGAGGTCTACGCAGTCTATAAGCATAGAATAAAGATCCACATAGAAGGGCAACTTACGTCGGAAGCTTTGAAGTTTTTGTCCTCGCGCATGTCGCATTACGCATGTTGGCCGCCATTTTCCTAGCCAGTCAATGACATTTTCTGGCCAATAAACACGCTGTACTGGCTGGCTGCTCCGCCTTCTGGCCAGTAAACTGCATATTTTTGCATAAAAAAACGAGGACACGTTGCACCGCTGAGTTGCCCTTCTGTTACTGATCTTTATTCTGTGCTATAAGTCAGAATCATTCGATTCCGCAAAGGCAATATGGCGGGATATGCATCAACATTTTAAAGTTTTTTTAATATCATGATATTAGAATGAGATTCAAAAAGCCTTGTCCCTACAGATTGTTTCTACTAAATTTAATGTTGGTCACAGACAGGCAAGCACGGTATGTTTACTACAATATCCACCTTTAACTTTGCTTTTACTGTGAATCTATATTTTCACGAATTTTGTGAATGTGATTGTGTATTAAAATATTTCTCCTAAAATTCTGCGCGTATCGTTGGTTCAGTAGCTCTGTTGCCGGTTGTATATAAAAACAGTTCAACGAATAACTTTGCAGTTTGAGCTGTTGATATCACAGAGACCTTTTATACTATAAGTATAACAGTATTTTAGTAAAATTTGATAGTCATGTGATAGGCTGATAGCTGCATAAAAGCTAAGCAAGTACTTTTGATGTTTTGATATCATTGTATAGTTGAAATAGAATAGATAAGTGATCTGTATATTAGTATATATGGGAATATTAATTTTCAACCATACTTGGCAGTTTGGGTTCTGTTATTATGTTCGATTATTTTCACTGTGATTTATTAAATATTGAGTATTACTGTATATAGTATGCCTGCTAAGGCCTGCTTACTGCAGGGCTGCAAATTCCTATCGGACATCGGACAATGTACGACTAAATCTGGCAAATGTCCGAGCAAAAGTAATTTTGATCGGACATTGGTCTGATAACAAAAAAATTTGTCACATTATACATTTTTTTGCTGTGACAAAATCCTATTGCAAATTTGCATTTTGCAATAAGGCATTCTAGCATTTTACTTAATGTTGCGCCGGAATGGCTATACATACTTGTCTCGTGACATATATATTTTGTGACGTATATATGTCCGACCAAATTTAGTGATGTTGGTTTTTGTCCGACCAAATTCAAGTTATATCCGACCAAAATTAAAAGTGATCGGACAAATGTCCTGTCAAGTCAAATATTTATTTGCAGCCCTGTTACTGTATTAAAGTAGAGTAGTTGGTGGAATTATTTGATCAATACAGCTTTATGGCATTACAGAGAATGTAGTAAATTAAAAATATGATAACATTTCAGATAATCAGGCTTACATACTTGTATGTTGATGTCAGTTGCAATGCCAAACTCATAGAATATATAAGTGAGTATTGTGAGTCTAAAGAATTTTGATTGACGGTATTTGTGTTTTACTGACGTGAAACTGTGCCGGTTATTATTGCAAAATAGGGCGAGTTTAGGCAAGTTAAGCAAAATTCTGTCAACTTCTCATTGCGAGATTGGGCGAGTTAAGCAAAATTTGATCTTTTTCTCTTGCGAGATAGGGCGAGATAAGGCGAGTTAGGGCGAGTTAAGGTCCCAGAGTAGGCCTGTTATAAATCCAACCAAAATTCCTACCCAGAGTACTGACCAGGGGCCAGTTCAAAACTTCAGTAAAGTAAATTACTCCTAACGATCCAGACAAGATTTCCAAATTTGTAAACAAGTTGCCATAATGCTTTCCGCTGGGGTTAAGCTGATCGGCTTTCGTACAAACGGTCTCTCCGTTCATCATCTCATTATATATGTATTGTCTTAATTGCATTCCACGCGACCAAAACTCGACGTATAAAACAAGGCTTACATGCAGTCACAAGAAGGTCTATCACTGTCCAAACTTCCTTCCATTCTAATTATGCACAATTAGAAAACATGGACTGGACCTTGGACTGGACTGGACTGGACTTGTAAAACATGGACTTGTAAAACATGGACTTGTAAAACATGGACTTGTAAAACATGGACTTGTAAAACATGGACTTGTAAAACATGGACTTGTAAAACATGGACTTGTAAAACATGGACTTGTAAAACATGGACTTGTAAAACAAGTACTTGTAAAACATGGACTTGTAAAACATGGACTTGTAAAACATGGACTTGTAAAACATGGACTTGTAAAACATGGACTTGTAAAACATGGAAAAAAATGGCTGAAATAATTTGCTCGTGGAAAAAGGCATGAAATGGCATTTTAGGACGAAATTCATGTTTTACAAGTCCAGTCCATAGTTTACAAGTTCAGTCCAGTCCAAGGTCCAGTCCACGTTTTACAACATGCCTCTGTTACAGTATGTTTCCGTGATATTACCGAAATCTGTAGAGTGTCTTTTCCGGAAGTTGAAAAGACAGTCAAAAGCCAGTAGAAACGTTCATGTTTTATGACGTCACGATGAAAGAATGTAGCGTGGAACTTGTAAGTTATTTTACTTATTAGTAACTTTGCATTTCTTTTCCCAGTGCATTCTCACGAATAAAGGTTCTCCCTAGTGTGAGGCGGTTTCCACAAAAAACCGAAAACCGACAAAAAAAACCCCGAAAAAACCGAGTGAACAGCTAGTTTTTTAAAAAATATGTTCGAAAATCGGTTTAAAAAAGACACAACACACGCTATTGAATATTTTAGACCTGTCTTCGCAGACGTCCGCCTTTATTACTAGCGAATCAAAATTCAACATCGTTTGATCCGCTTATCCGTTCAAGACTTCAAGCTCGCGCAAAATTGTAGAATGATATTTATAACGTAAGGTATTTTGAAGATGTTATCAAATGTTATCAATTTTCGTGTGTAAATGCCAAAACTTGATTCATTTGCAACAAACTCGCATAAGTATGGTTCGATTTCGGTTTCCCCCCGGTTTTTTCGGGCAATCGAGCAATTCGGTTTTCAAAAAACATCGGGGTTTTTTCGGTTTACCGAAAAACCGCCTCAGCCTAGTTCTCCCTTTGCTCAAAAGCTTGTTTTGTGTTTGGCGAGCCATTGGCACTTTGTCAAACTAAATAAAGTTACTAATAAGTAAAATAATGCATGAGTCAATTCCAGGAGGAGTAACCATCCCCCCCCCCCCGGGAACACACCCGGGCATTTGATTTGATTGGTTATGATAGTGTAAATGCCCGGGTGCCGGGACACAACTTGAAGACTAATGCACGGCCCCTGGGCAAGCTGAGAGTGGAAAATGCCCCACCCCGGGGACGATTTTACAGTCGATTTCACAAAACTTTGACCACAAATGTTCCGAAGTTCGTTGCGAAGCCTGCAAGTTCGTTGCAAAGTTCGGAAGCTCATATTGGAATTCATAAGCCAATTTGTAAACACAGTCCCTGATTGGCCCGTGAAGTAAAAGAAGCCAATCAAATGCGTAGTTTACGAACTGGTTTGTGAATCTCATTATCAACTTTTGAACTTCGCAACAATCTTGTGAACTTCGCAACGAAGTTCGGAAAATTTGTGGTCAAAGTTTCATGAAATAGACTGTAAACGTTAATTAAACTTTTAATGGCATATAATCATAGTCATTTAATAACATTATAGTATTAAACTGCTATGGAATATTATAAAACATAAACCTTTAATAGTTGTATTTAAAGGCGCAGTTCAGCCTTTTGAACGATGGTTTTTAAGGCGCATTTCAGCCCTTTTAATTGAAAAAACTAACTAGGAAAATCAATCAAGTATAATTCAAAATCAGTAAACTCGATGTTTTTAACAATAAAAATATTTGCATGGCACAGGGTATAATTTTCGCTTATTCTTACAATAAATTTCACGCCACCTTGACCACGAGGGCGCAAAATACGATCAGAGCGCCCACATGCGTGCCTGAAACTAGGTTTTGCTGCCTTAAAATTTGTGGGTGGGATTTTGGTCAACCATTTGTCAAATCCCCGGGGTCCTCCAATACCCGGCCTCCGTGCACATATATGAAAGGCAAATTCCCGACCCCCGTGAACTGTCTATCGGGCAAATTCCCGGGGGTGTCCCGGGGGAAGGGATGGTTACTCCAGGAATTGACTCGTGCATAACATACAAGTTCTACGCTGCATTCTTTCACAAAACATGAACGTTTCTACTGGCTTCTGACTGTCTTCTCAACTTCCGGAAAAGACACTCTACTGATTTCGGTAATAAAATTGGTGCAGTAACTATAATTATTATGTTGTGTCGAACGCCAGAAAAATAATTGCCATTCTTTTTTTATTCGGAAATTAATTTCTTTGGGATTTTCGCCAACAATTGTTAGAATTGTAGACGGGGTCATGATTTCTGGCTTGTCAATGACAATGAACATTCACCTTGCAATATTTGGAGGAATGGTTTCAGGGGCTATGTCTAAGATTGCAGTTCTGCAGCAGCCTTCTACAAAAAGATCTTTTATTTTTCTATTTATTAATTAATATTCATAATTAAGGATTCTTCGATAAACAGTTATATTTTTAGCACTTCAAAGAGTATAATAGCGTGTTTCTGGTGTAAGTAAACATATTTGCCACAATACCGTCGTCTTAATTGGGGCTAGTGATTGTAATAGGGTCTTAATTGAGTGTAATAATGCTAATTAGTCTAATTTGTGACGTCAAGGAGGCGGTACCACCGAATCTGACCAATGATAGATCATTCACATGACAGTTCCTCGTTTCGATTATTACTCTTCTTTCATTCAGTTGATGCTAAACTGCTAACGATCTTCAAGATCGAAAATCGCCTGTCCGGTAACTGAGTGTAGGTAATTTCTCTAAAAACGTTTAATGTTTCTCCTTGCAACGATTGCCTTAATGCATGAGCTTTATTTTGGTTAGATTTTTACTCGGATGCATACCCTTTTAGGATACACACCCTTTTAGGTTTAATTTAAAGTGCTTATGTCACAAAAAATGTTTTTTGATATTTGGTAGAGGACAAAAAGTTAGTTAACTGGTTCTATAACATTTTTCGGTTTTCTCTTTTCATTCGCGAGATATGAGGCTCTAAACCTTGAAAAATTGGCTTTTAGCGAAAAATTGTCGCGCCCGAGAAAAAAACGGAAAAAGGTCTGGGGCGAGAGCCGTGTGACGTAGCTTAAGGGACGGAAGTTCGAATTCACATGTGAAGGGGTACTAAAAAGCTATTGGGAAGACATGTGTTTTCCAGCACTCATGGTTCTCAATATGACTCAGAATACAATTATATTCCTGGGTATATTATACAGGATGAATCAAATGATAATAGCCACGAAATTGGAACTCTAGAAGCAGTTGATAGCGAAATTTTAGGCAATTATGATGCATATTTTTTAAATAAATTTTTTTAAATAAATAAATTGCCTTAATGCGGATGAGCCGCTAGCGAGCCAAGAATGCTACGCGCGATATCTAAAACTATGCGGAACACAAGGAACAAAACGAGATGCTAGAACGAAGATTAGACAGCCTTGAAGATATTAAATCATGGTGAGCGTAAACATAGATTTATTTAACATTTTAACGTAAAATAAGTATCTCAGGCTGATATATTTTTCATACGGCATCAGTCATATCAAACCACACTTTCCTCACCTGTATCATATTTCACAAGTGTAAATGCGGCGATTGTGTGATAATACATATTACATAATTTACATATACAATATACACACGAAGCTTGGTGCTGTCAGGAGATGGAATCTTGTAGGGAAGTTCTGAAGGATAACTTGGTTTTAGAAGATGTGCCACAGCCACCGTGCTGTATCACTCTACACTCGGGATTCAGACCTATTTGTTTGGAAAAATGGGCAGTGTGGTTTTAACTCTTTGATGTGACTGATGTCGTATCCCGCAAAATATATTAGCCAGAGATACTTATTTTACGTTAAAATGTTAAAATAAATCTATGTTTACACTCACCATAATTTAATATCTTCAAGGCCATCCAATCTTCGCTGTAGCATCTCGTTTTGTTGCTTGTGTTCCGTATATTTTTTAGATATCGCGCGTAGCATTCTTCGCTCGCTAGCGGTTCACCGGCATAAAGGCATGCATCATAATCGCCTAAAATTTCGCTATCAACTGCTTCTAGAGTTCCAATTTCGTGACTAGTATCATTTGATCCATCCTCTATAATATATCCAGGAATATAATTGTATTCTGAGTCACATTGAGAACTTTCCGAATCCGAGCTACTGCCTGACATGCTGGAAAATATATCAAATGTATAATGCGCGTCGAAATTAAGTCCCTTAAGCTACGTCACACCACGCTCGTCCCAGACTCTTGTCGATACGCGACAATTTTGCGAAAATCGCTGTTTAGAGCCTCGTATCTCGCGAATAAAAATAGAAAACCGAAAAATGTTAAAGAACCTATTAACTAACTTTTTGTCCTCTACCAAATATCATTTTTTTTTTTGTGTGACATAGGCACTTTAAAGTATGTGCTGCGTAATAGGAGATAGTACACTGCTCAATACCATAATGTCAAGTGGTTGTTGATAATAAGGGATTTACTTCGGTTGTGTAACTTTTCCGCGACTTCATGTCTGGAAAACTTCATGTGTACATAGAAGTAAAGTTCTGCTTGGTTCCGTTACGTTTTGTGTTTCCTGGGTTTTTCACTGTGTACTTCCTCTCCCAAAACAACGCTCCACCAAAGTTAGTTCTCCGTGATCAAATATCAGTCATAAGGAGCCCTACTAAACCTTCGACTTACTCGTGTTTAAGCTGCGTGTAATTCAGCTCTCCGCTTTAAATATAAATATAAATTGAACGCCTCAACAAATTCCACTAGGCATCTTTATTACTATTTAGTTTCGTACCAAAACATGTAACACAACTGTGGCACACATAACACAACATGTGGCACTCATCTTTACCTGTTGAGGCACGAAACTAAATAGTGGAGATGCCTGGTGGAATTTGTTGAGTTATTGTACTTCAGTTTATTTATTAGCCTGCGAACAGGCTCTCAAGCTGAATTGAGAGCCTGCATCGATGACTAATGAATTTGAATATCTGCCCCGTAACGTTCGTTTTTCCAAATATGGAATGTCTATCCTTATATGGTGTTGTTTACAACTTTCGTGCAAACTAAATTTAGACCGTGCAAACTAAATTTAGACCGTACAGTTTATACTGTTTTTCGAAATATAAGATATTCAAGCAAAAGTTCAAATGTTTTAAATCCTGTTTTCTCAAAACAGAACTGATTTCGTGCTTTGAGATAAGATGGCCAAGACCAATTTGATCAGTTAATGTGTTTTTTATGCATAGTGCTTCAGCAGTTGACATATATGGAGCTCAGCGGAAACATATAAATTATAGCAACTGACCAATGAGAATTTCGCGTCACGATTTGAGACGCAGATATTCAAATTCATTAGTCATCGATGCAGGCTCTCAATTCAGCTTGAGAGCCTGTTCGCAGGCTATTTGTTTATATGCTCTGGGCATTCATTGAGCACTCGTTATAACAACGAAACCTAATCTTGGTGTAGATTCACCTAAGATACCATCAATATGAGTCGCAAAATACTTGTCGTTTTAGCAATGCTATTGACCATCTCAAAAATAGGTAAGAAGTTATACGTATATTTAATTATATTTCCACTTAAAAAAACGGGCTTTCCAAGGCGTAGTTAATGATAGTGTCAACAATTATACGTCATCGAATTTTGGGCTCTTTTTAGGAAGATGACATCCTAGTAATTTATTTTTTTGTGACAGCCAAATCTGACTCAAAATGAATACATTTGTTCTCTTTCATTTATTGATGACATAACCTTCACCAATAACTCTCCACACCCCATCCCTTATGTACGTATTAGGTACCACTCCCCCCAAAAATGATGACATAATTGAAGTAATATTTATTCAGCAATATATAAGCAAAACTTAAAGAATTTCAGACATCATTTTATCTTTGGATTACAATCTAAAATATCTTTATTTCAGCATAATTTTACATATGGATGACCCCAAAATAACATGTGCCTGACTTATGTTAATTTTTCGAGCAATAATATACAGCATGTAACTAAACGTATAGTAGTAGCTCGCACAAGGAATAGTTTTCCTTTCTTAATCAGTTACCTGCATTAAGTTTCACTGTATCTTGTAAAACTTTATTTTGGTTCGTTAGGAGCAATTCATTTTAACTTAATTTTGTAAATTTGTTAGTTTCGTTTTTTAGTAGTGGTATTGTAGTTTCCACAAAAAATAGCTCCTTTTTGTCTTCATTTCATTGGATTTTGTAAATCTTTAGTTCAGTTCAAATTTTTACTCTCCCTCCTCCCTGTATCATGCCCTCCGGCAAAATGTGGGATTTCACAAAGCATTACCTATAAAACCAAAGTCCTAACGGCTGTTCAACATTGCAGAGGGAGGAGGGTATTTGCTATTTGTAGAAAGGCTTCTCTAGGAATAACAGTTTAGAACTGAGTAGAGAGTTGGGCAGTATAAATAAAGTTAGTTTAGTTTGCATGGCGTTCAAATTTCCAAGTATATATACTAAAAATATATTTGGTGAAGCCATGCCTGTGTGCGATTTCCTGTTTCAACCACGATTGAAATAGCGATAAATGTCATAAATTGACCTGGCTTTTTTTTGTGAAAGACATGTATATTATCAATTTGCATTAAACCGCCATCTTCACTATGAACTGATGGGGATCCGGGCTGACGGACCGAAAGCTTCACCAATAAATAAACATAATGTTTTCTGACAAAGTAGGGCAGAGGGGATCATGATGTTTGACTTGTCAATGTCCAATGTAGTAATACTTTCCGAAGTATCAACAAATAATCGCAAGTTTTATATTCAAAATTGCATGTTGTTGTTTCCTACCAAAGTTGTTTACTTTTAATTAATATAAACAATTATAAGGGTTTTTACTTTGGAATCAAAAATCAAAACATCAATAATCGTCTGGACAATCTGTCGATTTTCTTCTCGTTCTTGTTCTTTTCTTGTCTTCGAAGCTTCAGCTATGCCAACAAGTTGCACATCAATATGTTGGTTCTCACTTTTAAAGTTCTGCATGCGCTCCATTGATAGAATATGCATTTGCCTTTTAGCATGATTAGCAAGTTTTCCACTTTCGCCAGAAGCTTTTTTCCATGTACGAAAGCCTGTCTTTGTGAATGTTTCTTCTGAGCTTCCAACTAAAGTTAAGTTTTAGGTCTAAATTATACTCCATCGATAAATTACGCAAATCGTTTTGTGTGGCAAAATATGAGTGGCGAAAAGTGCGGTTTTCTGACAGTCAGACTAGAATGAACTGAGTTTGAAATGTGACTATTGCATATAGTAACTTGAGGTATGATATGCCCAAAATAGCGGATTGCCGGGAGGTACAGATAGTGTCAAAACCGCTGCATATATGTTTTAAAAAATCCTATTAGGATATTGCCGGAAGGTAGAAATAGTGTTAATTTACTGTCAAAACCGCTTCTTGGTTTTATTAAGCCTTTTGTCTAGTAGGCGCAAAAGGATGTTGCTCGTTATTAATCCCAATTTATTAAATTTAATAAATTGAAACTTTATTTATTTATTTATTTACCTTCGCCAGTTATATAAATACGTACGGAATAATACGGTAGATAACATATTGACACATCCTACCCTAGTAGTCCAACTTACTCAGTCGCTGTTGCGATATTACATACTGTATATGCATCGCAATTGTAACATTGCTACTAATTAGGGGCTACCTAGGATCATACATTCAAAAGCAATTTTCTTAAAAAAACAGTGATAGCAGACTTCATATTAAATTCCAAAATGCTTGAAAGTTGTAAATATCACGAGTTTGTATATTAGTGAACTTACCAAGTGTCCCGAAGCACCTACAGTTAAAACAGAATGCTGCATCTTAATTCAGTACAGAATATTCTAGCCATGAATGGAGGTCATACCAATGAGATTGGAACTTGAAGGTTCTTTTCCCAGATGTTGATACGGGAAATTCGATAAGTGGTCTAATAGGACCCAAATTATTTACTATTAATGCTCGATTCGCTTCATCGACGATCTTCATTTGTTCCAAGTTTCTTTGCACGTAAACCAAGAGGCATGGCAGAAATCGATAGGTGGAAGGCAACTGAGTATAGGCAATTTCTTGTGTATACTGGTCAGATAGTTCTCAGTGGTATACAAAGGCCTGATCTATATGATCACTTCTTATGCCTTAGCGTTGCTAGTTCCATACTGCCGGCGGCGGATATGCCCTAGGTTAGCTTTGCTTCATAGGCTGTATGCTAAGCAACTGATGGAATACTTTGTGGAGCAGGGGAAGGTTTTATATGGCAATGAGTTTCACGTGTATAATGTGCATAGCATGATACTTTTGGCTGATGAGGTCCAGGAGTATGGAAGCTTGGATGCATGCAGTGCAATTTCCATTCGAAAATTATATGCAGAAATTAAAAAGATTAGTTCGGTCTCTGGAAAGAACCCTATTGCGCAGATAGCCAAACGACTAAGTGAGAGCTATGGTGCCATCCCGCAGTCCCGAGAAGCAGTAATCAGTCTGAAGAAACCGGACAATTGTTTTATACTGAGTGATTCATCTTGTTGTGAGGTGCTTGATAAATCTAATCATCCCGATGATGGCGAAAATAAATATTTGTGTCGTGTATATGAGAGGACTGAAGCTCTATTTCGTCGACCATGTGATTCGCGCCTCATTGGTGTGCACAAAGGGAATCCACGGTGGACAACTATGAAAGTTGTGTCAGCACAATCCCTCAACAGAAATGCAATGAAGGTTGATCTTGGGCCAAACAAGATTGTTTTTATGGCTATCCTACACAGTCACTAAGAATAAAATGCCAAAGGTCATGTGCCTGTCCTAATAGTTACAATAATGTGACTATTTCCTTGTGGGATAAATGAAAATGAAATCATAGAAAGTTAAAAGTAAAATTTAAAATTTTTTTCATTGCTCAAATAATTGTAGCAATAGCATAGGAATATTTGCTTGAACATATTCAGACATATAGTCTATAACTGCAAATATATATCTTTTTCATTGAAGATGACTACCACTGGTTTTGCTGTTGTTGAGTTTGTCGATGAAAAGTCAGTTGAGATAATTTGTGAAAAATGGATAGAGACATGTGATGGGGTAAGTATTGCAATTTTCAGTAATTATATGTAGCGGTATATATGGGTGATCATAAAGGAAACCATGTTACGTTGAGGATGTCATATATTTTGCAAAAGATTGTTAAACTACAGAACCAGCTCTATGGTTAGTATTTTATAATGCAAGGTGTCTATTTTTTATCTTAGGTAATGTACAGCTACTGGCCACAGTTAAATGCAAAAGGAAAAGCTAAAAAAGCTGAGATCCCCGACAAAGAATTATGGAAGAAGTATAACATAAGGGTGCTGTCATACACCGGTATTAATGTATTTAAGTATAATGTATTTTAGTATAAAACCATGTTCTGTTTGCCCATTCATGCAGTTCACCTATAAATCTGGTGCAATATTTATTGCTACAAGCATCAACTATTGTGTTGCAAAATAACAGTATGTGTACCTCTCTGTATTGTCCATATTAGAGAGGTACAACTGTATTTGAATTTCAGTCGTTGTACCATTTTCTAATGCCTTTTAGATAATTTCAAGACAGCTCAAAAACGGTTAAAAAAAGCTGAAGAAACATCAAATGTTGATTCAGAGTCTGATTCAGATGGTTGCGAAAGAAGAAAGAGGTCAAAACCTAACACCCCAAGAAAGAGAAGTCGACCAGGAAGTTACCATTATGCTGAACTGTCGGAATGTTACGATGGTAAGTTTCAACCTGTGAGTTTGTTTGAATATTTTCCGATTACAAAAGTCCAGTAGGATCCTCTAGGAATTCCAGTAGCAAATTCAGACTTTTACTTATACAACAGACTAATGACAGTATTCCTAAAGGAGTTCCTTAATTAAAACATAAAATATTCTAATACGATTTCAAAGGAATATTCCAATAAAAATACATTGTATGACTGCAGCCAAATTTCTTTTTGGAATCATCCATACAACAATAAAGTTATCGATCCATTGAATATAGGTCGATAACTTTTACCAATATTGTAACTGTACATTTACTTTTTTCTCTCACATAAAGGCAATGAAACAGATAATCTTGCACACGAAGAAAATTTAACACGTACTGCTCTCACACGGAGTCACACCACTTCTTCCTGCAGCACCCATGTTTCCTGTTACATCATCCCCTGCATGGACTAAATAGAAATGGAGATTTCTCAGCTGCCCTTATATCTGCGGTTAACACTGTCTTTGATTCAACACCAAGTGGTGAGAACACCCTGAAATTGATTAATTAGAAGAATTATCACAGTTCCATGTTAACACATTGCAGCTACTGTAATTTTTGAGATTGCTTTTATTTTTGTGCAGATGTAAGCTGTGGTAGTCGTCCATTACACTCAAGTATCCCTTGTGCATCTACAAGTAGTCCAAATTATTCAAATTCTCAAAGACAACATCAAAGTAAGTTTGAAAAATCTGTCGTTATGATTACATAGACGCATTGTCGAAGAGGTTAACATACACTATCTTTGATCCAACTCCGGTTGGTGAGAGCACTTCTGAATTGATTGATTATATTAGAAGCAAATCGCAATTCCATGTTCACTCATTGCAACTACTATAACTTTTGAAATTGCTTTATCTTTGCATAGACGTACTTACCAGCCTGAATAATGTGAGCAGTGTTAGTCGTCCAGTTCACTCAAGTACCCCTTGTACACCTATCAGTACTCCAAATTATTCAAATTCTTATAGACAGCATCAAAGTAAGTTTAAAAATTTGTGCTTGTTATGACTACGTATTAGACGTATCGTCTACATCTGCCAACAAGCTGTCAACAAGATGTCAACAAGATGTATTCGCACTGCTTGACAGAAGTTGTCAACAGGTTTGGAACAATTTGTTGACAACTTGTAACAACCTTGTCGAAATGATCAGACATGTTGCAAGGTTGTTCTGACAAGTTTGTTACCGGTACATGCTTAAAATAAAAAGATTGTTACAACCTTGTAACATCCTTGTTATATTATGGCTGTGACAAACGTGTTAGCACAGTCTTGTAACAGGGCTGATAATACCATCAAGCTTGTTACAAGTTGTTACGTTAACAGCTTGTTTCACACTTGTTACAACAAAACTGGGAACAAACATTGCGAACACAACTTGTTGACAGCTTGTGAACAGACTTTAACAAGATGCTTGTGATTGTTACTCTGAACATATACCCACACCGGGCAAGCTTGAAAAATATGCCTCGCTACGGTGGGATACTAACCTACGACCTTTGGAACACTAGCCCAATGCTTTGCCAACTGAGCTACGCGGTCAGGTCGGTTCGAGTATGCGATATTTCGGAACTGAGTCTAGTTCCTTCGATATCAGTGTAATCTAATAATCATGATATTTACTGTGTTGGTGTAGTGTACTCAGGTGAATACGATGCTTGTGATTGTTACTCTGAGTGTGTATCCGCATCGGGCAGGCTTGAAAAATATGAAACGACCTGACCGCGTAGCTCAGTTTGCAGAGCATTGGGCTAGTATTCCAATGGTCGTAGGTTCAAATCCCACCGTGGCCAGGCATATTTTTCAAGCCTTCCCGGTGTGGATATACACTCAGAGTAACAATCACATGCATCTTATTCACTTGAGTACACTACACCAACACAGCAAGTATCAAGACTTTAACAACTTGTTTGAAGATTTGTTACAACTTGTGCGTTTTTACGTGTGTAACAGGTTAACATACTGTATACATGCATGCTCTTTACTTTTATATTTAACACCAGTGTATTGTAATAGCTTTTTGCAAGCACAAATTTCATTTTTTTCAAAAATTTCAAACCAAACCACTGTGTAATTTATGGTTGCATGCCCTCATTGTTATACAATTTAACTAGTACCATTACCAATTTTTAGATGGATTGAACAAAAGCACAACGAGCCTTAACAATGAGAATCCAGTGTTAACACATAATGGTAAATCAAGTTCCACCAGACAGGATCAACAAGACAGTAAGTTACTATATTTGACCACATTTGACCACAAGACCATGATATATTTCAATAGTCCTATGGTTATACTTGCTCATTTTAACTGAATTGTAACGACAAAGCACCAAAGAATTGTTTATAACCGTTATTAATTTTGTTGACATTCCATCACTTTCAAGGTAAAATGTAAACAGATGCATTGTGGTTGACAATGACTCTTTAAGTTTGTAAAGCCAGCATGTTACTTTTACCCTTTGTCATACGCTGCATATTTTCCTATAGTCTTCTATTTTGCATATTCTGTAGTGTGATTTGCTTTTTGTTTGTAGTTTGTTTTGACTACGCTCATCTGGTACGCTTTTGTATTCACTGATATAAAAGCACAGTCGTGTGTTTTCCCGATTCCCGCTACCAACTCCCAATAAAGGACCTTCGCTCGAGATCTCTCGTATATTTAGGTGCTATTCATGCTATCAAATTTGGCATGGAATGAAAATTGATTAGAAAAAAGAAAAACCTTTCTTACATAACCTTTCTTGGTTTCCAAATTGATGGAATGCAAAAGTATTAAACCATACCAACGCTTTGATATTTTTTGTTGAATTAAATTAGTAATTGCATAGTGCTTTTCCAAGTACCCTTTCAGTTACGAAACGCACGTTACGGAGACTTGCTAATGGTGAAATTATTTGTAGACTTTCAGCGATGCGTCCTCACGAAACTGGACATTATGATCGAAAAACAGGATGAAGGTCTTTCTATTTTGAGGATGTTACTCGGTGCCACCATAGATATCTTATATAAACTAGATAGCGCATCTCTTTTAGTAAAATTGAAGCCAAGAATATCCCAGCGGTTACCCCCATTTGAATAGATGGCGGCCATGTTGGAGCTTCCCACTCGCTAATAAACGCTTAAAAAATAACAATAACCGCTTTCATCATTTGAATAGTTTGAAAATGTATTTATAATAGGATTAACTTAATGTTTAAGTTGCCTGTTTAAGAAATAGGATACATACGAATCTTCTCATTTCATGGGAAGATCCTGAGCCTGCAATCACGGCTTCAATTTTTGAATTGCAGAATAATTAGATGCGCTATCTAGTGTATATAAGATATCTATGGGTGCCACCAGTAAAGCTACTGATAATACAGATGTAATGTTAGAGGACATAATTCCAAGTCCAGTCGACTCTGTTGACGATTTAAATAAATTGTCGTCTCGCCTTGACGATGATCAAGAATTTACGATGAAAATGGTAAGTATTCCTACAAATACTATTTTCATTATCCAAGGTGAAGGACGCTGTACAGAGTATATATATCTACCGGGTGGGGCAAAACAAGCAGTACGACAGTTTGACAATAAAGTATAATGCGTCTCAAGACATTAAGTTGTTGCATGTCGTATGTATTAATATTTAATAAGCCATTTTTAGCTAATTTTGTCAGTTCCAGAAATGTTTTCACCAAGATTTAAGTTGGATATCGCTGAATGCCAATAAACGTGTTTTAGTGCCATTGCTCTTTTAGTTTTTTAGTTCACTTACAGTACAACCACTGTGAAATTTGACTTCAATTACAGTAGAATATAATTCTTTTCTAACATATTTATATATTTTAGGCAAATTTATTGAATTTATTCTTCATTAATCATTAGTGAGTTTTTGAAATAATGTATTAACAAAATATGTTTTGTGTATTTACTGTAAACTGTGGGATAAGCACTAGGAGAATTTTTGCGAAAGTTGGCAGTAATAATCTGTGGTCTAATTACAGTCTGAAAGGAAAAAAGTCAAAACTGCCTTTGAAAGACCTTACAATTAGCAGGATTTTGATAAGTAAGTAATTTGTATTAATCTGTTTTTCATAATTTCATCAGTCATGGACAGTGGCGGAAACTAGCTTTCATTTTGAAAAATGTAACATGTGGGCCACATGCTATAATACCTGGCCAATATAGACTTGCTCCAAGTCTCTCTTTCATTGTCATATCGATCCACTATAGTGTACATTACATGACGTAGAACGGAGAGGCGGAGCGAGAAAGAGAGACTTGTCAACTTCGGAAAATCTCGGTCCAAAACTGAACCGAAAATGCAAGACTTGCTTTAATTGTTTTACTTCAATTTCTTTCTGTATTATTTACTATAATTGAACTCGTGTTATTTACACTATACTAGATTAAAGCTACGTTTACACGTTGCGATTTGTCGGGCCGATTTTGGTAAATAATCGATGCCCTTCTTCGACATTTAGCGATTTAAACGTTCAATTGAAGCTGTCCGCTCTCTCGTCTGTTCATATTATAGTTTTCTGCGTGCGAAAAGTTTTCAACAACTTTACAACGGAAGAAAAATCGTTGAATCGTGAGAAAAATCTGTGTTAGTGTTACAGATTTTTCTCCCGATTTTGTGAATCGCAAGGTGCTGACGCGAGTACTGACGACAGGTCATTTACATACAGCGAGCAAAATCGGCCCGACAAATCGCAGCGTGTAAACGTACCTTAAGACATATAAACACTGACAGAAAACAATTAAAGCAAGTCTTGCATTTTCGGTTCAGTTTTGAACCGAGAATTTCCGAAGTTGACAAGTCTCTCTTTCTCGCTCCTCCCATCCGTACTACGTCATGTGATGTACACTATAGTGGATCAATACTACATGACAATGAAAAAGAGACTTGGAGCAAGTCTAGGCCAATCGGGAGCCCATAGCCGGACGACGTCAAAAATCACGCGTATCGCGTATAGGTGCACTTTACCTATAGAATCGATTTCTGGCATTTCCAAAGTCATACGATAGAAACGTCGCGTTGTTTTAACGTTGTGAAATTGTATTTACGGTTGGGACTAGCTCACAGTCGGACCAGAAATGGAAATATCGTGATAAAAATGCCAATTTGAAGATATAGGCTCGCAATGTGCTCTCAAAAACGTTTAGCAAAGTTTCCGCCACTGGTCTTGGACTGCTTTGCATGTACTTGCCATAAAATATTACCCTAAATTTTAGTTTCTAATGTTCAGCAAAACTTCTATATACAGTATTGTTTACAACGTCGCTGCCAGCGGATATTGTTGTTGCAAATCTTTGTCAAACTGATTTAAGCAAAGGTTGGGTTATATTTATGTCATGGGTCAAATATAGGCTTATTATGCAGCCATCGCTTTTTATACAGGTAAAGTATCTATGTCTGCGTCTTGATAGACAAATAAATTAAATCTCTATTTCACCTTTAACTTTAGAAGCTTGCAGAAGAGTGCACAAGAAGGCTAATGACGTCGATGTCGAGTGGCAGCTCGCAGAATTTTTGAAACATGCACCAAACAAGCCAGGTGGCACAAGATACAAGGTAAATATTGAATAATTCACTGTAATCCAACTAACACGCCTAGAGGGAACCTTTCTAAACAAGTTCTTTTTTTTCAGGACCGTGAAAGTCACAAAGATTAAGTTATTTATTACAGAATTTATATATTATTATATGACTATACGTTCTCTCTATAGACTATACTGTAATATCAAATCTGTAATGTTGCATGATTAAATTTAGATAATTATTAGGTTATTAAAGTTGTTCACGTTTAAAAACTTGTTTGATTGATGTGTTACTGTCGCATATATACTGTATATATGGTCTGGATGTTTTCTAAATATAAGTTCTTTCGTTATTGCAGTCTGAGATGGGCATGCAGGTACAAAAGTCGGGTCGTATTGCACCCGGATCGAACTCGGATATCAAGCCCACTTGTGGTTCAACCTCGCAAGCTATGCAGTGTCTTTATATTTCCGCGAGGGCTACGGCAGGTATAAAGACCCTGGCTTGCGAGGTTGCTTCTGGTTTTGGTTACTGTAGGCTCGGGGTTAAGGTCGAATCGGATCCCTACGCGGATCGGATCCGACCTTATCCCCGAGCCTACAGTAACCATAACCAGAAGTGGGGTTGATATCCGAGTTAATTAGGGTTCTACCCGGGTGCAATACGACAATGCGATCCGACTTTTGTCTAAGATATTTTTTTTAAATCGAAGTCTAAGATATTTAAAATTGAATTGCATTCTTAAACACTGGTAGCATTCTGTGTACATGCCTCGGCCTTTTACAACATAATTCCATGGGATTTTTTATGCGAGTAGCGGCTGTATAGTTGGAGCGAAGCACTCTTTTTAGTTTTATACCCGATAATGAACAATATTACTACGGCGCCAAAATTATCCTTTCATACTCACATTTTGCAACGTTTGAACAAACGTTCTGGGCACGTTGTATAAACTTTGTGGAAACGTTGTGTGAACGTTGTATGAACGTTCAACGCAACGTTATTCACAACGTTTTTAGTACGTTTCTGGGAGTTCACAAAATAACGTTGACACAACGTCCATCACAACGTTCTTTTCACGTTATTTCAACGTTTATACAACGTTGTGACAACGTAATTTTGCTAGCTGGGAAGGGGTCGCGCACTTCCATTTATGAGGATCTATATGATTTCCATAAATGGCGCCAAAGAAAATATGAATCCAATGAGCAAAAGCAAAGGTTTGACTTCCGGTTTAAGCTGACGAAGTATTTATACTTCATGTTATAATGTTATTCTTTACGTTATCAAAAACAGTGTTAATTGAATTCAAAATTCGTATCTCAAATTAATTCATCACACCCATTATTGAAAAAACATTAGAAATGTTAGAAATTAAAATAATCGTACCCCCCCCCCCTTTTCTCTTCAGATTTAGAAAAATCTCAAAATTGGTCTTTAGAACAACTGGGGGGGGGGGACTCGTCCCCCCCCAGTTCCCTCCCTGGCGACGCCACTACTACTCCGGCGACGATGTCGCATGCTTGCAATCTGTGATTGCTGTGAATAAACTGTGATCTCTTCAAAATGGCCGATATTTAACAGATAATCTATGGAATTTCTTTGTTTCTATTAAGTTGTTTTCACTGCAGTTTAGGTTGCAGGTTTTTCCAAACTCGGAAGCGAGAATGCCAGCAAGTATACGACCTTTATTTTGTAACTTAATCCTTCACTGACATAACCTGATCAATGGTGTATCTGCGCTAATTATAGATAAAATAAACATCGAAAAAGCGTTTAGCCCCAGTTATTGTAATGTTTGCAAATATTTCTGTCTCGATACTAACATCCCAAAAGATTATTGCATTAATATTTTAAGTTAAAACTCTATTATACTGTATGCAATATGATATAGAATTGTGTTGACAGAATAGTGAAATTAGGTGAGATTATATTTCAGGCAAGAGAGTGTCTACTATATATATTATCCATGCAATACAGTAAGCCAAGATTTTGGAGAATTTGGACGAGAGCTCACGTGGGAAACATCTGTAAGCTTTTTTGTTGATTGTTTTATTTAGTGTGTGTAGGTACCGCAGGTCCGATTATACGTCATAGTAGGGAATTTTATACATTATTGTTATGATTGCTAGTGTTAACCACACACATCTTCATGTATATTGTTCCGTATCGTTTAATTTCAATCCTGAGCGACTATTGTACAGAAGAGGGGTTCTAGCTTGAACCGGTAAAGCCTGTGGAACAATGAAATCCACCGTTAACGTTAGCAGAGTTAATGTTACTTTTATAGTTTTTTTATTGTAAAGCAACTGTTTGTGTGCATGGGAAGCGAATGGTATGAAAAATGAAATCATACTAATCTGACATTCAAATGAGAGACAAAGGCCAAAGCAAAAATATGGAAGCGAGGCATAGTAATGAGGAGACCGTGCCGCTTGGATGAATGCATATATTTTTGACAGATTGAAAAATACACAGAATATAAAATAAAGTTTCTTTATTTCTAAAGGCGTACCGATTTACAAGTGTATGAATTGAATTGAATTTTGAACCAGCTTACTAAATGGGTCTCATCAGATGGCTTTATACTTGTTTGTATTCATTGAATTCGAAGCATTTGTGAATAAATAACATGTTAAGGTTACAGGACACCCTTTTGGGCGTTTTGCGGAAAATCGCTACTGCGCGCTCAATATCAGTCCGATTTTCATCAAATTTTCACCAAATGTTCTCCAGTGCATGCAAAATATATTGTAAAATTGACAAAATCTTAAATCGCGGTACCTTTACGCTTTTGGGTTGTGTTCGTGCTGGTTCTAAGATATATTTATGAAAATATATTTTTTATGCAGCAAAATAGTTGTTCTAAAAAATTGTGTTCGTCATTCCGCTGATATTGCGATTTCTTTGACGACTGCAATATATTTCTGAATCGTTTGAGTGAATTGCTCCTTATTATTAAAATATCCAAAATTAGAAAAAAGTCGAACATAGTTTTGAAACTGACGTCTGTAGCTATGTCCTGTGAAAATTTGAAAAAAATTCGTTAAAGCCCGCAGGAGAACAACTCGTTTGAAAATCAGTAATTACCGTAAAATTCTTCGGGAGAAAATCGAATTTGAATACTACATTTTCAATATTTTTCTTATTACTGCGAAATGTATTCTATTAAATAACTCTGCGAGTTTTCAACATTTTTCGTTCAAACTTGATCAGATAGTGGAACCAGTCTAATGCTTTCATAGAAACGAGTAAAAAATATTTAGGCAAAATTAACACTCAAAGGTGTTCTGTAACCTTAATGTAAAGTATATGCATGGTATTTATTAATTTTGTGTTATTACAATTTATTCCCATTTCCGCTTTGTATCACTATCCCCATTGCGCTTCCGCAATTTCGCTCACGTAATTCCGCTTGCGGTGTCCTATCTTCGCGCACTTTAGTCTTTACAACAAATTGCGTCCATTCAAATATCCTGACTGAAAACTCTAATTGTCTATACCAGTAAATTCAGTTCTCGTGTCTTCTTAGTAAAGTTAGTAAAGTTTTAAATGGTCCATATAAATATAATAAATAGTTTGGTTTTCTTCCCCAGCTTGTGTCCTGCATTCGTGTCATTTACATTAGAGAGTTTAAGTTTGACTTCCGATACCAATACCGATGAGGTTCAGAAAAGTTTCTACTTTTATGAGGAAGGGAGCAGAAAAAGTTTGCCTTCAGTGAACGGGGTCAAAAAAGTTTATCACCTTATTTTCCCCCCCCCCCCCCCTCCCCACAAATAATGACCACTCCCTTAGCATCGCCTGAGTCATATTTTAGTCGGAATTTTAGCTCACCTGCCGTTTAGTATACCGCACATTTTCGGGGAGGGTTAATGTGTTCAATATTCCCGCTACCAAAATGAGAACGGAAGTGAAGACATCGATATCGGAAGTCGAGATTAAACCGTCTAGTAATAGCATTGAAGAAGTATCATTGCTAATATAATAGACATTAATTTATTTTTTATTTACGAGCTTTTTCATAAATGACTGGTGATCCCTACAAGGTTTATTGCCCCAAGTTCACAGGGTCCCAGTGGCGTAGCCAGCCGGCCCGACAATTTAGTCCCGCTATGCAAATTCAAATTATTATCATTATTCATTTCTTTAGAAATTGATTGTTTTCACAGTCAATGAACACGAAAATATTTGCATAGCGGGACTAAATCGTCGGGCTGGCTACGCTACTGCAGGGTCCATTAAAATTTAGAAACGACGACGTTGCAAACTTGCTCAAGTTGAGAGCTAAGCTCAAGTTGAGAGCTAAGGAATTTGATTACTGTAATAAATGTGGAAGCGTTTTATAAAATATGACCTTGGCAAACGGCAAAGTTCGGGAAAAACGATCCGGTATCTGCTGCTATGAAGTAGATTTTATCTAACTCCTCCAAAGTCGCAACAAGCATTCACGTTGCTCCATAGACGTGAAAAGATTTGTTTAATTAAACGATGCATTCAGAATGAAAACGCTGTTGAGGATCAGGGGTGGAAAGGTATCGGACCAGTGACACTGACAGGCTCATTGTCCCCAGAAACTATTTCCCCATGCAAGAAAGAAAAAGCGATAATAAATTGTAAAAGTTTAAATGAAAGGAGAAATTCAGAGGAAAAGTTCTAACCAATGGAAAGAATGTTACCTATACATGACCTCAGAAATGCAATTATAGTGAATCCATCTTAATAGTGCAATAGTGATTGTATAAATCTAGAATGTTGCATGGCAAATGAAAATTTTGTGCTCCCTAGAGGTTCCAGCCTTTTTTGCCAGCATCTGTAAATTTGCCATAGGATCAGACCCTGCATATGCATGATATCTAAATTAGTTCCATGTTATATTCCTAATTCAGTATTATTAAGATTCTCAGGACACTAAAATTATTTGTCACGGTTAATCAAACTGTAGCATGACATTCAGTTTGACAACTTGTTAGTATAGGTAATAGCATGGTTTCGAGTGCAATTTGGATATAACATGCACGAGTGAGTTTTTCAAAGACCTCAAAATAGCACGAGTCCGAAGGACGAGTGCTATTAGAGGTCTTTGAAAAACCACGTGAAAAACTCACGAGTGCATGTTTATCTAAATTTCACGAGAAACCATGCTAAAAAATGTTTGAACCATGGCGACTAGTCACGTTTTTGTGGCCTCCGTCATATTTCTCTTTATACCCTCCTTTTACGAACATTTATCACCTAAATTGAATCTCTTTTTGGTAAACTCGGTTGTACCATCGAATATATGTGCTTTAGGAGATGTTTTATCGCTATATAACCCCTTGATGGGTTTGAATCGCTTCGAATCAACAACATCGAACTGCAAATACTTCTGCGTGAAACGAACGAGTAACCTGAAATTTGAGAACAACTCACAGACAATTCTTACTGGCAATCATGAGGATTTTGTTCCTGCTCTACAAGTCCCACGAAATCGTCAAACTGTACAGGAAAGAAACCACGTTTTGAGCAAGTATTATGAAAAACCCCAGCCTAGTCCCAGTCGTTCTGAAGCAAGCGCGAGAAAAAACGTGGATGTAGTACAAGACTGGGACCTAGGTGTGACGTCACCGCTAAGGGTTCTTCAGAACGCCTAGCAGATTTCAATATTTTTAATATGGCAAAAAATTTATATATACAAATAACCTTGTAAATACAACAATGTTCGTTGATCATGTTCGATGTCTACATAACCAAATTCAAACTGTACTAAAATGTGCTCAATTAAAAAAAATTATATACAATATATAATCGTTGATGTTATTTATATACTCGCAAGTTGTTATCAACACTAGACCATACTGGTATACACAACTATACGCTTTCTACTTGACAAGTTTAAGTAGCTGAGCAGATTGGAAATATTTGCCTGGCATGACTGTGTTGTCAAAACATTTTTAGTCGGAGACTCGGCATAATTTTCAAGCTTCTAGATAGCATTTAATATGGCTTTATATTTTAGTAAACACGAGTCAGATTTAGTAGCCTTAGAAACGTAGCCTATTTCATTGTTCCGACAGCATTAGAGCAAAACTAATGACTTAATTATAAACGCAAAGGAAATTTCCATAACATTTTCTATTTACGAATGCTGCATGCTTGGTAACCAGGTCAGGGACCACTTTTTTGAAATCAGGGACCATTTTATCGAAATCTGCTAGACTCTCTCGCTGAAGCGTTCCGCCCAGCACACCCAGGCATAAAACTTTTAAGACTTAAAGTTTGTTCGTTCACTGCAACCAGGTATATCAATCATGTTTCGCTCGCTACTCTGGTGGGGTCTTGATTACAATTCGACTGGGCTTTGTAATCATTTATTTAAACCAGAGTAGCGAGCGAAACTTTTAAGACTTATTTAAATATGTCAAAGCAGCGAATAGAGAGAGAGAGCCTGGGACTAGGCTGTGAAAAACCCAATGTTTTACAACAACATGCTGGAAAGTTAGAAATTTGCATACGCTGTATCAATAGAGGCAGTCAATGGAACGACTTGAATATATTATATCCTTTGTACTCCTGGCGATATAAACGAATAGTTAAATGGCGCATTATTCCATTTACCGTTAAAACTAATACTTGTGTATTCTTGCAACGAAAAGGCTTAGTTTTCTCGAAAAGATCTGTACCGTATTATAATAACTCTATGGCATCTCAACACCTCATACTAAGTGTAGACATCGCGTTGAATCCTGGTCCTGATAAAGTTGAAAACAAGAACGAAAACAGCTGTAAAAAGAAATAAGGCTCCCAAGTGCCCGTCCTGTGAAAAGGCTGTACAGATTATTCACAAACGATTTTTGTGCGAAGTGCGTTATGATCAATTTCACGCAAAATGTACCGGTATATCTGCATATCAAATAAAGACCATCCGTGCAGATAAACACTATGTCTGGGTTTGCTCGAAGTGCACCATTTCTCAACTTCCATTTTATAAAGTCTCCACCGAAGAAATGATAGAAGATGACCTAAATTTAAATTTAACCCACACCTCGGCATCTCAGGACTCTTCGAACTTAGAGTGTATATTTCAAACCAAAACATCGCATCTAAAGATCATGCATTTAAACACCCAATCCATGGTATCTACTTTCAACGAGTTCCTACTCACTGTTAATAGCTATCCTTTAGATATAATAGCTCTAAGTGAAACCTGGCTAAAAGATAACCCCCAGTTGATGGAATACGTCCCCATACCTGGACATGCTACTGAATTCCGTCATCGGGAGGATATCAAAGGCGGTGGTGTCGGTGTTTATATAAAAGAAGATATCAAGTATAAACGTCACCTCGACATTGAGAAACTCCATCCAGAGCTCGAGCATTTGTGGCTAGAGGTCCCCGGTAGGAATATTCACAGCAAAGCACTTGTCGGAGTTATGTATAGATCTATCCTTGTCGGAGTTATGTATAGATCTATCCGCATGCTTTCTACGGCAAAGTGGTTGGAAAGTCTAGAGTTAGTCAACTAACTGTCACATGGGATGGAATGCTTATCCTAACTGGAGACCAGTGGCGCTGTGGCCGTTGGTTTTGAGGTCGCCAAAAAAATTTCTGTCGGAAAATATTTTCTGGTTTGTCGGAAAAGTACGGCCCTTGCCCCCCCCCCCAAAAAAAAAAAACAAAAACATGGGTCCAACGGCGCCACTGCTGGAGACATGAACATTGACATGCTTCAAGCTGAAAATAGTTTAACAAAACAATACCAATGCATCTTGGATGTTTTTGGTCTTCATCAAGTTATAGAAAAACCCACACGTGTTACGAAATCCTCTAAAACATTGATAGACCATCTTATTACTAACTTCCCACAAAGGATTGCTGACACTGGCATTATTCCCTGCTCAATTGTCAGCGATCATGATGGCATTTACGCAAATATTAATGTACGAGTCCCCAGGTTTGAAGCACGGCACAAATATATCGGGATATTAAGTCTCTAAATGAAGGTTTATTTATTTAGGATTTCTCCACTTTACCTTTCTCTGTCATAGCTTATTCTGATGACCCAGACGAACAACTAGAATCCCTAAACTCCCTGTTCGTTGAGTGTTTAGAAAGGCATGCACCCTTGAGAAGAGTCTGAGTGACGCGTCCCCCGGCTCCATGGATGAAGTCTGCCAATATCCAAACTCTTCAAAAAGAAAGAGATCATTTAAGACAAAGCTCATAAAAGCGACGCTGATAACGGTGTATGGACCGCTTTTCGACTTGTTAGAAACAACTTAATGTCTGCAATAAGATCAGCACAGAAGGCATTCATCGAAAAAGCGCTGTCTTCTAACAAATCACGCGATATATGGAGAGTTATCCACAGGATTCTGAAGCCAAATCCGAAGCCTCTTCGCGTAGACTCTGACGAACTAAATACCCATTGCCACCACGGCAGAGAGAACACTCGAGGCCTCTGCTGTGTCTCAGTTGAGTGACCTGACAAGCCTAACAGACAATCTGCCTGAACAGAGGATGTCTTCAAATGTATACGTGCATTACGCTCAAATTGTTCCACTGGTGTTGATAATATTCCAGCCAGATTCGTCAAGTTGGTCGCTGATCATCTTGCCTGTCCTCTAACTAGCATAATAAACAAATGCATTAGCAACGCATATTTCCAAAAGCTGTGGAAAATAGCCAGAGTCTCCCCAATTCCTAAAGTAGAAAACCCAACATCCAATGACCAGCTACGGACAATCTCAATACTCCCAGTGTTATCAAAGGTGTTTGAGAAATTGGTTGCTGGACAAATGTCAGAATTCGCAGAGAGAGCTGCGCTGCTACCTGATCGCATTTCAGGTTTCCGAAAGGGACATTCGACAACAAGCGTCCTTTTGGGGATACGAGACGATATCCGTCATGCTATGAAAAAAGGGGAAATTACCTTGATGGTCCTAGCAGACTTTAGCAAAGCATTTGACACTATTTGTTTTAAAAGCACCATTGAAAAGTTTTATAAGTTGGGCTTCTCAAAGACCTTCCTGAAGTGGTGGCTGAGCTATTTATCTGGTCGTTCCCAGTTTGTGCAGATAGACGATAAATCTTCTTCTCGTAAACCAATACATTTTGGAATTCCTCAAGGATCGATCCTGGGGCCATTGATTTTTAACCTCTACGTTGCTGACTTGAATGACGTCATTTCTTCTCATACCAACTGTTATCAGTATGCAGACGATACAACCTTGTATAATCATTGCAAAGTGGCAGACCTCACGACTGGGGAAACGAGCATGAATAAAACCCTCACTAAACTTAGCAATTGGTCACAAGGATCGAATCTGGCACTTAATCCAACCAAGACAAAATGTATGCTGTTCACTACCAGTCAGATGTCAACATACCACTCCCTGTCATCGCGCCCTCTGCAGCTTGCTGTTGAAGGGAAAGTACTGGAACGAGTAAAATCAACGAAACTACTCGGAGTACACCTAAAAGAGAATCTAAAATGGGACGCCCATGTGAAACATCTTGCCTCGACGTGCTATGGCACCCTAGCAAATCTCAGAAAAATTAAGAACTTTACAACTTTCACCCTGAGAAAGCATCTGGCTGAAAGCTTAATTATTTCTCGTTTAGACTTTAGTGACATAGTATTCTATCCACTAACCGAACATCTACTCAATAGACTACAGCGAATACAGTACTCAGCTGCTAGTTTTGTGACTGGACGTTATGTAAATAGTATTGAATCGATTTTAAAATTGGGTTGGTTACCCATGCGAGAACGAAGGGACTGGCATATTCTTAAAGCCGCACATAAGGCGTTATATAGTAGCGATTGGCCTCTCTATGTTAGCCTTGAAAGGTCTGAACACACACGTGTTTTACGGTCTAATGCTCAAGTCAATTTAGTTATACCTTTAGTTTCTAATACCTTTCAAGATTGTTCAGCTTCATTATTGAATTCTCTACCAGTTGATATAAAATCATGCACAGATCATAGAGGCTTCTCCAGACAAACTTTTAATATTTTAAAGCAACGCTGTCTCACACTATTTAATTGTAATGCTTAGGTCTAGGTTTATAACTTTCTTACGTACTATTTCTTTAATTCTAGTAGTAGTTTTTATCAGGTGAAGAGCCATTGTATGGAAATACTGATAATAAATCATTATTATTATTATTATTAGTAGTATATGGTGATTATATGGTCGTAAAAATAGCGTTATGATGCACGATCTTTCTCAATGGCCAGTTTATATAATAGTTCATACCAAATCACAAGTATTCTCTAGTTATATATTTCTCCGTGTATTCTCAGTTCTAAAATATTGTATTTCGGCTGATGAGAAAGATCATGACTCAATCTTTACGACCGTTACAACCATATATGGAATGGTCTGCATTAGCGAGTGGCAACAGTATAAAAATATTTAATTAAAATGCCTTTCATTTGCATGTACATTATTCAAAATCTTAATCCTTTTGCAAACTTTGTATGTACATAATCATGGCGGAAAATGGCCTTGATACCAATACGAAAGAACCGCCGAAATCGTCCAAAATTTCGAACGATACTGAAAGTTTAGTGAAAGATTTTGAGCAACTGTTGAAGAGCAGAAAATTTTCTGATGTTCTGTTCATTGTTGGCACGAACGAACAAGAATTTCGAGCTCACAGTTTGCTCCTAAAAGCAAGATGTTTGAAATTTCGGGATGACAAATGTTTGGATACTCCTATTTATAAACAAAACTGGAGTTCGGAGGTTTTTGAGAAAGTACTTAAGTACATTTACACAGGAAAGGTATAAATTTCATTTGTAGTTGTGACACTGAATTGTTCCAAATTGATACACGACTTATTGTCCTTATTGCATTCAGTTAGTCATTATACTTTTGCATGCTTCATTGCTTTTATAAATCGTAAACAGTAGAATAAGGCAAAAAAGTGAAAAACCGAATAAAACACACTATTTTGTAGCCTGATTGAAGTGAGTACGAAATCAAGCATGACGGATTGATGCATGCATGCACGGTTCTTCATACCTAATTTTAGTGTGCAATGATAACCAATTTGTGCAGTGATAAAAATGAATGTGCAGTGATAAAATGTAAAATGTACAGCAATAAAATTTGCTGTGATAAATTGTCAATTTTATGAAGAAAATGAGGCAATGAGCAGAAATATTAATAATCACTAGAAAGTATTACTAATCAAAACATTTTTAACGAGAACAACTTGAATGAAATTGAAATAATGACTGCCAATTTATCGAACGTCAGCACTAATATTATACTTAATTAAGTTTCATCAAATGCTTTATGAGCTTGGATGTTGGTGTGAATGATCCTTAACTTTTTGTAATTATATTAGTGTATAATCTTCAGGATTCTATAGAATGTCCCCGCACATTGAAAAAAGGGCCTTTGAGAGAGGCTAGATTACAAAATTTCTGTGGGTGCATTCCCCTGGAACTCTTTTACAGTTTATCACACCTAAGCCGCCTCGTATTTGCCAAAACAAAAATATTTCGTTCCTGCAAGCATATGATTATCAAACTACGCTGTCATAAAAAGTCGTAACAGCAAGTGCTGACAAGGCCGCCCAGAGAGAGGCAAGGGAGGGGGCAAATTGAGCTAGACCCCAGTTAAAGGTGGCCCAGAAAAGAATTACATTGAAATATACATATAGGTATAACTGCCAACAAACTTCCAGAATGCAGGATTTGGCCATTTTTCGCACCTGAGATTTCAAAATTTTCCTTGGGAGAATGCCCCCGGATCCCCTCCATCGTAGTCTTAGAAGATGGAATCACGAGGGGTCACAACTCAATTTTTCCCCTGGGCCCCGGGCCCCCAAATTTCCCTGGGGGGCGCTCTACAGTGCATGTTGATTTTGTGATCATTTTATATATCATTTGTAGCCTTCTTTTGGTTACACATTACTAAAAAGTGTGCGTTCAGAAGTTTTGAGGGCGTAGCTTCTGCTCGGCTAAACTTTGCACAAAAATGTGCAGTGATAAAAAATTCTTAAAATTAGGTATGCGGTTCTTAGTAATGGTTCTAATTTTTCAACTTCAAAAAGGACTTGATTCTAATCAATAATTTACACTGTCAATAGACTCTACTGTTTACTAAAGCATTATTGCCCCAATGGCATGGTTATTTCCTCATATTTCGTTCACTACAGGGTTAAGGAATAGGATATGTTTTTGATTGGGCTCAATTTGACAATTGGCTCAAGATCAAAGCGAAGCATATAGTCTAATAGTCGTGGGGATTAACGTTCATGCCATGATTTAGAACAGGAAGACATGGGAATCGGACTGAATGAGGGCATTGGGGCAAAATTATAAATATCTCATATGAAATATCTGTGGGAAAAATGAGATATGACAGATATCTATGGGTAAAATGCAATAAACAGTAAAGTCTATTGCTTATTTCCAAGCTTATAGCTATGAATTTGATAACAGGAGCGGAGAATGTTTTTACATGTTAACAATCATTGAATATGCTGCGTAACAGCTTCGTACCAGCATTTAAAATGTGCTTTCCTCTTTACCGTCTTCGGCTAAAAAAGTTTGTGTTTTTATGAAATTATCGTTTTTGCAGATTGAATTATCTTCAAAAATTACGTTAGAGACCTTAAAAATTGCTGTGGAGTTAAACATATCAAAGTTAATATCAAAATGTCAAGAAATTTTCCTGAAAGAATTATCGGTTGACAACTGTTGCGAGTTTTACATGGATGCAATAAATATTTGCAACGACAGCAGTATAGCCAGCGAGTTGGTTAATACATCGTGTCAAACATTTATTGAGGAGAATGCTTCTGATGTCGTTCACACAGAGGGATTTCTTAATCTTTCCAAAGATGCCTTGACACAATTGGTTTCAAGTGATAAGGTAAGCCTCCCACAAACCCCCACTTTTCTTTAGGACCAATTATTTTAATTCTTTCAAAACGGAGGAAAAACTGGGGAGGGGGTAACCTCTTAATATTCCGAGTAACCACGCCCGATTATATCCCTCGGCCGATTATACCCCTCCCCCCATTCTCGTACCCAGAGCCCTTCTTACGCGCGGTGCGACGAGGGGCTCTGGCCATGCAAATCAATATCTGAACATATCCGGGGATTGTGATGGTGAGGCGTCTGAAACTGAGTCGGGACTGGGTGAATTAACAGTTGATGTGGCTGAAGTGGAAAATTACCTCAGAAATTTAGACATCACCAAAGCGAGTGGCCCTGACAAGATACCAGCACGTCTACTAAAAGAATGTGGTCGGCACATTGCGCCTAGTATCTGTGAATTATTTAACGTATCCTTGCGTTTTGGACGACTTCCTGTAGAGTGGAAATCAGCGAACGTGACACCAGTTCACAAGAAACATCTGAAAGAACCAGCGGAGAACTACCGACCGATATCCCTCTTTTTTGCGCATCATTGCAAAACTATTGGAACGTACGTTGCGTATGTAGGCGACTATACGAACACATAATCAGCGCTATATCCTTCGGATAACATTGTTTCCTACGCAATCGATCATGCACTACACAACTGCTGCAAGTTTTACATAAGATTGGAGAAAACCTTGACAGTAATATTCAAACAGACATTAAGATGCTAAATTGGTTCACTAACTACTTAACTGGTCGGACCCAAAGAGTTGTCGTTGATGGTGTTGCTTCAGGTTGGTCCTCAGTAACATCTGGTCTACCACAAGGTAGCATACTTGGTCCAATGTTGTTTGTATTATTCATCAATGATTTACCTGACATCATTCCCGAAAAATCAGAAACTGCTTTGTACGCTGATGACACAAAAACATTCAGGAAAATTACTTGCGAAGATGATGCTCGCCAATTACAACAAACCTTGACAAACCTAGCCACCTGGAGCAATACCAACAATATGAGGTTCAACGAGTTAAAATGTAAAGTGTTGACTGTGTCGCGAAAGAAACAACCTGTGGACTTCACATACCGACTGCATGGGCTCGACCACTCTTTCTCATGTTGAAAAAGAGAAAGATCTTGGGGTTACAATGACTGGGAATCAAGTCAAAGTCAAAGTATTTTGACTTTGACTTTGACTTGATTCCCAGTCATTGTAACCCCAAGATCTTTCTCTTTTTCAACATGAGAAAGAGTGGTCGAGCCCTCTCTCCTCCGCAGAGGCTTTAGTTTTCTTAGGATTTAATATTACGAATTACGATGAAATACATTTCACTACACTTTACATGGCGGATCTTGGAACACGAGCTTTAAAGCCTCTGCGGAGGAGAGAGGGTCGAGCCCATGCAGTCGGTATGTGAAGTCCACAGGTTGTTTCTTTCGCGACACAGTCAACACTTTACATTTTAACTCGTTGAAGTTCATATTGTTGGTATTGCTCCAGGTGGCTAGGTTTGTCAAGGTTTGTTGTAATTGGCGAGCATCATCTTCGCAAGTAATTTTCCTGAATGTTTTTGTGTCATCAGCGTACAAAGCAGTTTCTGATTTTTCGGGAATGATGTCGGAAAATGATTTTTTTGGGAATGAATCTTTCATGGGATTCCCATATCTATGAGATCACAGCTAAAGCCAACAAGCTGCTCGGTCTATTGAAGAGAACATGCCCTTTCCTGACTGACGTCAGCGTTCGACGTACTTTGTACCTTTCGTTGGTGAAATCCAATCTATGTTATGCCTGTGAAGTTTGGTCCCCATACATCTGCTCACAGAAGACAAAGATAGAGCGTGTGCAGAGGCGAGCCACTAGATGGATATTGAAAGCTAGGAAGGGTGACTCCAGCTACAATGAGCGTCTCGTTGATCTGAACTTACTACCTTTGTGTTATGATAGAGAGATAAAAGATCTAATGTTCTTCTACAAGGCTTTTTATAGTATTACCGATCTCAATGTTCATGACTATGTCTCGTTTGTAACCCATAACCACTCCCGTCTATGTCGTAATCCCAACCTGTTGCTCAAGACTCCACTGTGTAAAACCACAACATATCAGAACTCATATTTCAACAGGATCGTGAAATTATGGAACAGTGTTTGTAAAGTAGCTCCACCAAATACATTCTCTAGTGTGAAAACATTTAAATACTACATCTTTAATCATTATTCTATGTTAGTATCGACCGTGTTCGATGTAAACTTGTTATGTACTTGGTCTATGTCACGTGCCTGTCCTTGTCATAGGAGTCAAAATTGTCTCGCTGTATAAACTTGTTATTAGTGTTACATAGTCAAAGAGTTGAGTTCCTTTAGCGCGGTTTTAAAAGTGCTTATTCTTGTGATAGTTTTTAAAGCAGGAGGTAGACTGTTCCATGAGCGTATAACTCTAGGCAAATATGAATAACCAAAATAGTTTGTTCTGTATCTAAGTTCACAAAATCCTGATGAGAAGTTCTTAAATTATAACCAGATTGGGGTTCGTCTGAACATTCTTGGCATATATCACTCACACTCAAGATTATATAACCCATTCTTGAGTTTAAAGAGAATATTAATTAAGTCCTTCATTTGCCGACGAAACTCAAGTGGAAAAAAATCGAGCATATAAATCATTCTACTTTTTTGCAAGAAATCCTAACGGAAGAACAAAAGGAGACAATAAAAAATCCTAAAGGAACGTTTACACGCTGCGATTTGTCGCGTACGATTCGTATTCTGGTGTATGAAAATTACAGCGGACGCCACAATTCCTCTTCGCTCAGTTTACAGTGAATTTTGAAATGCAACCACTTTACGCATGCTTATTCGATTACATACGCCAGAATACGAATCGTGTTCAATTTGGATGTTAAATCGGTTGAACACAAGGGATAAAAAAGTAAACTCCTACTAGCGGATCGAAGACCGAACAGTTTACAAAGTCAAACGACCGAAACTAGAGAATAGTGAGAAAGCTGGGCAATATGTTTACTACTATGATTTCCACTCCGTTCTCCCGGATATAAACATTGCCAAAATTTTGCATCTTTCAAATTTTTTGAATTGAAACGTACAGTTTACATTTATTTACAAGCATAGCGAACCAGGAAAGTGTTAGATATTCAGTTAGTCAAGATCATATTTTACAAATATAGCAATTCAAAACGTAAACAAAGTTCGCGCATGTGCACAGGAGTGGACATCATCTTTAACAACTGTTTTATTTGTGTAAAAGTGTTTCATTCAGAGGCCGGGAATAAATTGTTCAAAACGTTAATCCGTATGTTAATTTATTATTATTATTATTATTAATTTATGCATGCAGTCAAGCGTCAGTAGGTGAACACCCCCCCCGGATTCGGCGTAATCAACATAGATATTGCGATAATGACGTCATTAAGTGGTTGACGTCATTGTCGCATTGAGAACCAGGCAGCCGCTTGCTACATTCGTATAGCTATTCCGTATATAGTCTATAGAAGCATGCATAAATACATTTTAGTCTTTTATAAATTTAGTGTCGAAATAATTTAGTTCCAGTATACCTAAGTGATTATTGTATTAATTTAACTAACACTAGAAGAAAATATAGAGAAGAAGATATAAAGATACAATCCTTTATCATTTTAATAACTCTAAAAACATTTCCATTCTCGTGCACAGAATCCTTGTTTCGAATCCGTTTTTTTTCTATTTCGACTCTGGGTTTTCTCAAAGACAAGTCCGTATTTTTTCAATTCGAGTTTTTATCAAGTCCGGATTTTCTTGGAGTCCGGGTCCGAGTCCGGGTTTGGAACATGCCATATCGAAAGCTGACCAAATGCCAACGGAAGTCTTGGTGCCGAAGAATGAAACAAAGGAACAGTGCTGAAGGAAGTTAAATCCGACAGAATATTAACAACAAGCCTGAACTTATTCGTCAGTGTTCTCTCAGGTTATACCGAAGTAGAACTTTATAGCATCAGTGAAATAGACGAAGGATTCATTTGAAGAAAATTTTGAAAAATCTGAAGAATCAGTCATTTTGACGGTAAGTTTATTATACGTTTGCAGTTTGCACATGCATAGAATGAAGAAAAGTGCATGTAACTGCGCTGGTGATTCGATTGCAACTGGCAATCTTTGATTACGTGATAGCACAACCTCCGAGGAGCCAAACACAACATCGAAACATTCATCTTCTCTATAGATTTCGCCTTTCGCCATGAAAATCTTCGCTTTCACGATCGTGTTGCTCCTTATCGTGTCTTTTCAACAAACAGAAGCTGTCGCTCCGTTTTTCAGGATCTTTCTGACACTGAGTTACACTGGTTACAAGTTGGTTAAGAGATCGTATTATGCCAAATGCAATACGCGAAACGTTCCTGCTAACATGAATTGCCCTTCAGTCGTCTACGGATTTGGCTTAAGCAGAAACGCGGCCCAAAACAGCGCAAGAATCTACGCAGAATTGAAAGGAGATACAGGTTGTGGTCTTTATGTCGGACATTGCCAAACCAGGAAATTCGTGAAATGACGGCGTGGCTGATGAAAATGGAAAAGGTTTGAACTAAACTCTAGAATGAAGAATTACATGACGATAATCGTAATAAACGTTCAATTTTGTCTTTGATTTATACTAAACCGTATCATGTAAAAGCAATAAAAAAATTTGTTTTGTCTGCATTATCTTGGTCTCATCAGTTGTCAAGTTTAATTAAATGGACTTATATATCGTCTAAACTCGATTTCCAGCCGACCATTTGGAACAATTGGTTTTCATCCATACCTTGGATTTTTAAGATGCATATATTCGAAACTGGTTTTATTTTACATCATCTGAAAGCGACCACTCTCTCAGCGCAGGGGCCTTATATTCTGATACAAATTAGACGGAATTAGTAAACGATAGCATCGCACAGCGGCAGGGTCCGGGGAGGAAAAACTGCCCTCTGGGTGACATCATAAATAATTATCACAATTGACAAACCAATTTTAATATTTTATGTAATAATTACATAATAAATACAATAAACAACTAATATAATACACAATCAGAAAGGATAAAAAATTATGGATCCAGTTGCTTTCTAAGTTAATGGGATTTCAGGAGTGCAGGTTTCTAAGTTTTTGGGCTGCTATGTCTCTGGGTTTTTAAGTCTCTGAGGTTGTAGGTTTCATGTTCTTTTGAATTGAAACACCAACATGGCGGTTGTGGCGGAATGTGCAAACGCTCTATACCTAAGTGATTATTCTCTTTTTAACACTAAAAGAAAATATAGAGATGAAGATATAAAGATACCATCGTTTATCATTTTAATAATTCAAAAAACCTTTCCATCTCGTACACAGAGTCCTTGTATCAAATCCGGTTCTTTCTATTTCGAGTCCGGATTTTCAAAAGTCAAATCTGGGTTTTCTCAAAGACAAGTCCGTATTTTTTTCGAGTCTGGGTCCGAGTCCGGGTTTCGAGGTATGCCATATCGAAAGTAAACCAAATGCCAACGGAAGTCTTGGTGCCGAAGGATGAAACAAAGGAACAGTGTCAGTGCTGAAGGAAGTTAAATCCGACACGATATTAACCACAAGCCTGAACTTATTCGTCAGTATTCTCTCAGTACATCGAAGTAGAACTTTATAGTATCAGTGAAATAGACGAAGAATTCGTTTGAAGGAAAATTTTGAAAAATCTGAAGAATTCATTTTGACGGTAAGTTTATTATACGTTTGCACATGCATAGAATGAAGAAAAGTGCATGTAACTGCGCTGGTGATTTGATTGCAACTGGCAATCTTTGGTTATAACGTGATAGCACAACCTCCGAGGAGCCAAACACAACATCGAAACATTCATCTTCTCTTTAGATTTCGCCTTTCGCCATGAAAATCTTCGCTTTCTCGATCGTGTTTCTCCTTATTGTATCTCATCAACAAACAGAGGCTGTGGCGCGGTTTTTCAGGGCTTTGGGGCACTGAGTTACAAGTTGATTAGGGGCCATTCACAAGATGAGGGGGTTTTGGAAAATCAGGACAAACTCGGACATAGGGGGGAGGGGGGTTTTTAGCAATCCGGATGTCCGAAATTTAAAAAAAAATCAAAAACAAATTCTCTTTCCCTTTATTTTGAGCAGTCCTTCCCATTGTGAAATTGGCATTTTGACTATGCGGTTAATACTAGATTTTGTTTTAATCAGTAATTTATATGTTCTTGTATTCACATTTATAGTTATAAAAAAGTTCTAAAAGTAAAAGAGTTTTTTACTCTTGACATATACAAGGTTGCGTGAGTTTTTACGAGGCATGGCGGATGTCCGGGGGGAGGTTACTAATGCTGGACAAGGAGGGGGGGTCTGAAAATCCATTATTTGGCCGGACATCCTTTGTGAATGGCCCCTTAAGAAATCGTGGTATGCCAGATACAAAACGCCAAACGTTCCTATTAACATGAATTGCCCTTCAATCGTCTGCGGAGTTGGCTTAAGCAAAAACACGGCCATAAAGAGCGCAAGAGTCTACGCAGAATTGGTAGGAGATACAGGTTGTGGTCATTATGTCAAACATTGTCATGCAAAGAAATTTTTGAAATGACGGCGTGGTTGATGAAAATGGAAAAGGTTTGATTTCAAGTTTCTGGCTTACTGAACCCTAGAATGAAGAATCACATGACGATAATCGTAATAAACATTTAATTTTGTCTTTGATTTATATTAAACATGTAGAAGCAATAAGAAATAAAAAATAATTTGTTCCGTCTGCATTATCTTGGTCTCAGTGCATGGTGTGGAAAACCGAGTTGGGATGGGGTGTCATGTTCAAATGGCCTTATATATCGTCTAAAATCGATTTCCAGCCGACCATTTGAAAAAATTGGTTTTGATCCGTACCTTGGATTTTCAAGGTGCATATATTTGGAATAGGTTTTACTGTTATATCGTCTGAAAGCGTCCACACTCTTAGCACAGGAGTCTTATATTCATATTGCAAATCTCCCAAAAACTTAGAAACCTGCACTCCTGAAATCCCATTAACCTAGAAAGCTGCTGGATCCATAATTTTTTGTTCTTTCTGATTGTGTATTATATTAGTTGTTTATTGTATTTATTATATGTAATTAAATAAATATAAATAAAATGAATAAATAAAATATTAAAATTGATTTGTTAATTATGATAATTATTTATGATGTCACCCAGAGGGCAGTTTCCTCGCCCCCTGGACCCTCCACCTATGTGCATGTACCGCGCTGTGTGATGCTATCGTTTACTCCCGTCTAGTTTGCCATATAAGAAAATTTTTGTAAAAACTATCATATTGCAAGTCTCCATACAACGTTAGACTCTGTAAACTGTTTCGTCTTTCGCTAGCAGGAGTTTACGTTTTTGTCCCTTGTGTTCGACCGATTTAACATCCAAAACTTTGACAACACTTCCTTTATTTTCTGCAGGCAATAGAGGAAGCCCATTTCTCTAAAATTTCACGTGTGAAATATGTAAATGTTCTGTAAGGGACTTTGAATAATTATTATTATTATTATTTAAAATTATTTGAAAACAGTATAGCCCTTCAGCGTTAAATGAGAAACTAATTTTCAAGGGGCCGTTTATGAATACATATGTACATTGTTTAGAAATACAACACACTTACTATCTATTTACAACAATTTTATCAAAAGAGAATTATGTTAATTAAATTGTCGATGTATTTCCCTCATTATGACTGGCAACAAACGGGTCTGACAAGTAGTTGAGCGTTTCACCCCGTAATGCTTTAAATGTCATAATGTGTTCACGTTTTTTAAGAATGATTTCAATTTTTTCCCAACCTAATTTTTCAAATATCTCTGATGATCTTATTTCATAATTTGAATCCGTTATCACTCGAGCGGCTCGCTTATGCAATTTGTGTAGTTTTTCAATATGTGCACAACTACTATCATTCCATACATTCGAACAGTATGTGAAATGAGGTAGGACGAGTGCATTACACATGTTTCGAAGTGTATCTTAACTTACAAATTGCTTTGCTCTTTTCAAGAGAGCAATTGACTATATAGGAAATGTTTTTGTAGTGCGCATCGTTATGTTCTTTCCACTTTAACTGTTCATCAATAATGACCCCAACAACTTTCTTACTTGAGACCTGCTGTATAATGTGGTTGCCAATAACTATTTGAGGATTACTTGAAGATTGTTGTAGTCTCTGTCTTGAGCCTACACCAGCATGCATTCAGTTTTTTCCTGATTCAATGTTAATTTGTTGGCAATTAGCCATTTGCCATCATTCAATTGCAATAAATTATAATGTCATTGCGGCAAAATTTGTATACGTATATCTTTTGCATGATAGTTTAGTTTAGACGAAGAGGATGTGTGGCGTGCTGTGTTCAGATGGTCAAAATATCAAGCTAAAGTTGAATTACCAGTTGAAGATTGGACTGATTATGAACATGAAAATGTCTGCAAGGTGAGTATCAGGCTCTATTTCTCCATCCACCCGCATTTAAGGAAGGGAAAACAGGGCCTGATTAGATACTCAGGCTACCCAGGGTAGACAACTCCAAACAAAACAACTTGATGCCGTAACAGATATGTGAAAATCCAGAATATAAACAATAGACTTTCACTCACTTTAATGAGACTCCTGAAGAGGGGGGGGGGGGCTGAAAAAGAAGGGTCTAGATCCCACTCCCAGTTCACTTTTATTCTCAATTCCATCGATCTCCCAGCCTTTTTTTTACCAAATTTAAAAATTCAATAAGTAAAAAAGTTTAAAGTCTAATGAATACTATAGCTGTCTTTTTTGTCACGTACTAGACATGACTCGCAATAGCAGAAAGATGACCTCGAGCTGAAAAAGGACATAAAATCTTCCAGTTTTTTTAGGCAAATTCTTAATAAAAAATTGTTCGTAGCTTTCTTTAAAGTTATATATTTAAACTCTGAAATGTTCAATTGCAACTGTCTTTATAATGGTATAGACCCATTGCACTGACGTCACAAATCCTTAGAGTGTCCTCCAGATGCTCCCTAACAATATTTGTTCGGGTACAACAACCACATACAGAGCAAAAATTACCATTTTAATACAAAATTATTATAAAGTTTTACAAAATTTGCTTTGTTTACAAAAGTTATATTAGGCATAGATTGCTAATTTGTCCTCCAGATGCGTCGTTACCGGCGCTGTGACGTCATGTGCAACGGGTCTATATGCATGGAACAGAATAAGGTTATTACGTGGTATATGGGCTTCCCCATTCTCATCCCATTTTCTCAGTCCTAAAATAGGCAAATCCCATTTCCCTGTTTACCCCTTTAGGATCCTTTCTATAGTTATTCAGCATTGATACGAACTAGTTAAGCCAAAGATATGTTACGAAGAATCAACTTTCTCCGAATTTGTATGTAGAGCTTCTAGATTTCGCTTTCTGATCTGATCCAATCTTCTCGTCGACCTAGAGCACCGGCACACGTTTTCTCAATTAAAACTTACAGTCCATGTCAAAAGTAGATCTCAAAACTCATTAAAATTCATGAGTAAATTAGCCAACCATATTGCTTTATTTTGCTCACATGATAATTATCACTTATTTACTGAGACCGAGGGAAACAGTGTGTTTTGTGGACCCGAGACCGTCGATGTTTCCCGAGGCGAAGCCGAGGGAAACATCGACGGTCGAGGGTCCACAAAACACACTGCTTTCCCGAGGTCTCAGTAAATAAGTGTTTTATTATATATCAATAGTCAAAGAAACAACAAATTAAAGAACAAATGAACGTAAATACATGAAATATTTTATTGTTAAAACGTTAAATTAAACACTGGCTACACTGCAGTTACTTGAAGCGAAAGTTTTAATTACGTACTAGGAATGTCCAAAGGTCGCATCTTCACGTGATGGCGCACGTGAATTTTTTTGTTATTCGCCGGTCGATAACGTATTATCTCCCTCTCGCGCTGTTGCGAGGGAGACAGCCTAATTTCGTCACTCTCACGTGATATGTTCTCAACCAATAAAACACTAGAAAAATGCGACTTTGACTATTGATATATAATAATACTGGATACCTGATGAAGTATACTGATCCAGTCCTAGAACTGGATCAAAATTAATTCAATCCTTGGACTGGATCAAAATTAATTCACCTCGCTTTAAGTAGCGATTTACTCGTATGAGATGTCATTTCAAATCCTCCAATTCGGACTGGAGTATAGATTCTGTGATTCAAGTTCTCGCACTTTGATCCAGTCCTCAATTTCGCCTACGACTTGAATATTACTTAAAACTGGAAATCTTGTCCGCTAGTCCTCTCATAGTCGGATTTGAAATATTACATAAAACAATCAAAACCTTGAATGTAGACGGCGGTGTGTTCTACTATTCTTGCATTGCTGATGTTAAAAATACCAAAAACTTTAGAATAATTTTTGTTGCAGTATTTGTCCGATGTAATAGGTTATGTACGGCTGCTATTGGTTGACAGCAAAGTTTTTGCCGAAGAAATAGAGCCCACTGGTGCTGTACCAATGGAATTGTCTCTCGAAAGGTACGTATGTGGAATAATTAGCTAATTCATGCTTCAATTTTAATGTACAAATTACCCGAACTTCGAACAGCTAAAGCCCCGTACACGCAAACGAGTTTTCCTTGATAAATTTTGTTGCTCATCTGCACGGAATGTTGTTAAACGTTTATCTCACGTCCAGGCCGCGCCTTTTGTTTGCCAAAAGCATGGAAGTATTTCTTGTACAATTGTCAAGTTTTACTTGGCGGCCGTACACACGAACAAATTTTACTTGTCCAAAAGTTGGCGTCAGGGACGTCGCTATAGGGGGGGGGGGGAGTGTAACACCCCACCAATAATTCAAACGTTGGTCAAAGTTGGTCAAAATGGAACTGATACTTGCCCAAAGTTGGTCAAAATGGAACTGATATATGCTTAAAATTGAAGGTAAAACTCGGGATAAAAGATGGTCGAAGTTGCTCAAAGACAAAATTATGAAATGTTCGCAATTTTAACAATTTTAAAGCTTTTGTTATGTTTGCGGTGAAAAAATCTTGGTCGAAAAATTTTGAATGTGCTTATGTTAGTCCGGCAAAATGTTTTTGACTATGCTTATGTTAGTGCGGAAAATTTTTTCCGATTTTTTCGCATCATTTCAACACCACAGTTGCAAAAAACTTTCCACGTTATGAATATGCAATCTGCAAAATATTGCAAGTCAGGCACTTTTATTATACTCTGGCGACCTGTTTAGTTGGAGATTCGGACGTCTTAAAATAGGAGCGTTTCTGCAGGGGGTTTTCAGTGTATACTAGACAATTTTGCACATTTGCATAATCAACACTGTCTTATAGATAAACATTTCATCCTCTTTTTTTAGCAACACTGAAACGCAATGTTTCTCTTTCCATATATAGATACAGATACGCTGCCGTTCCCCAGAAATTCAATGATCACGATGACGTCAGATTACGACCACGTGTTCACACCAAGAAATTTCATGGTACAACAATATTGTGGAAAAACAACTCAAAATATCAAGGCATCTTAAATAACTGGTGAGTACACGTGAACAATCATGCACGACATATACACGCCAAACAAGCAAAAAGGGAAGTACAGATATGTGTTCCTGTCACAAATTTGATAAAATAAGAACCTGCTTTGAAATTCTAGCCTAACAGGGGGCTAAGTAAAAATATTTAGCCTAACAGGTTCTTAAATTATCGGTTCATATGCGGGGTTTTAATATATTAGGCCGTATTCCCTGACCGCTTTTCGTTCAGTTTTGTTGCCCCCCTTCGGGCACTACTTTAAATTCACATGAATCTATAGATTTTTATACGCTGAGTACGAATTTACTTGTTGTCACTCGCACAAACCTGCAGTTTGTTTGTATTTTACGATCAAACATCAACATTTTTTATTAAAATTTCCGCCATTTTGTTCAGGAAACTTCATGTTATATACAATTATTGTACTAGTTCAAGTCTCTTAGCAGGGGGGTTGCACGCGGTATTACGCATTTTTATCATTCTTCTGAGGAAAATATACGGAAATAAATAAAAATATAGATATGTTTTCACAATATTAAAATGCAAAAGGTAATAATACATGTTTGTATATAATCAGGAACTAATCTACTATTCTTTATTGCACCAACTTTTGGGTTTTTTGCCCTCACCTTGATGTGAAATTTCAAAGACTGTCACTATATCCACAAAGACTCACTTGACTTGTCCTTGGTAAAGTTGTTTATTTTATTTATTACTGAAATTATGTACATAATTTTAGCCTTACAATGTGAATAGGCAATTTTTCTTTCAAATTTTTGTTAACAATGAATAAGGAGCACAATATACTTGTTGTTTAATTAATGTTAGACCTTGTCACCTATTGTTGTTTAGTATAAAATGTTAGACCTAGTCACCTAGATAATTTATTAACACAAATAGACCATTGCCCATTAGTAGCAGTTGACCTCAATCAAATTAGCTCATCCATTTAATAAATCTGCACATAACGAGTTCCAACACAGTTAATAGAATAGATGGTTTGGCTGAAACTCATTATTTATGTTAGTCAACATTTATTCATAAATCTGGTCCTTCATCCTCATGTGTGTACTGTATTCTTGCCAAATCCACCTTGTATTCTTGCAATTCCCAATTTACCCTATTGTTCGAGTCACAGATAGGTAACTTTCCTAAGACATTGCTATTGGTTAGTTGGGTAAAAATACAGAGACCAGATTTATCAATAAACCAGTGGTGTAACTTTTTTTTTTGACCACTTGCTTTCAGGGCAATTTGCCAGGGGGTATAAATCAAGGGGGCAACATGTCGACTCATTGTCCCACTGCTCTATATGGCTATGTTATCCTTCCTTAGATCTAGCTTTGGCCCACAAAAAACAAAATTTGAATCAAGTACATGCACCATAAAAAAATTATCCGATAATGAAAGCCGAGCTTTTTGTGACAAGAGGCAACTTGCCCAATCGGGGGCAAGATAAAACATTTACTTGCCTGTCATGATATTCACTTGCCCCGGGCAAGTGTTAAGTTACACCTCTGTAAACATTGACTAACATAGATAATGAGTTATATTGTTATTCTGATGAGTTTCCAAACCATCTATTCTATTAACTATGGTACAGGTATGTTCCATTTTCTTGTATTATCATAAAATTTTTGCTATCATGACATTGAGCTTTATAAAAAAAACTTTTGGAAGATATCTTTCACTCTAAGACAGACTGACAGCCTACTTTTGGTCTGTTTATATAGAGTTTTAACCCAGCAATATTTTTTAATCAATTTATTGTTATTAAAGTATTTACATTAGCAAATGGTGGCCATACAGAACATAGCCCCAATTGATTACAGCTATAATACAAGAAGCTTGCTTGGTGTTTCAATTTATATGACACTGTTGAGGCAAGCATATGCATGGGCTTGCTGGAACAAAGGTACTAAGCAAAAAATTATATTCACACAAGCAAATCTCAAAGTCATGCCACCTAAAGACATGAACTGGTCGAGCCATTTGAGGTTTAACAACATATTGTCATGATACATCATCACCTTAATAAGCTCTAATCCTATTTGAGCTGCCACTCATTACCTAGCACTTGGAGAAGGGATAATTTATTAATTTATATTTGGCCAGGCAGGCACTAGAAATTTAAAGTAATCTGGCATCACTATACCTACCAATATGCATTAGTTACATAAACCTTCTTTCCAGTTGGGCTAGTCTAGCTGCCTAGCCAAGACTCTTTTTTCCATGCCTTAGATCTTGGATAACAGCTGGGCATTAAATAATAATCTATTCATCATTTCCTTTATAGGGGGTACTCAAGCCAGCCGGATACCCGAGCTAGCTTGCTTTGCCAAGATAGCGTCGCTATGTAATTTAAACTAATATTCATCTTGCATTTATATGGAACTGGGCTGGCCTGTCTAGGCAAGATCTTGAGAAGTAAAAAGTATTATATTATACTATTTATAGCAGTGATACCAATGATCTGTTTTTGCGAGCCAGCCCACCTCAATTAAAAGTCTCTTGTAAACATGGGATGAAATCAACTCGGATTACCTGGGCTGGTTCACCTAGGAGATTAGAAAGTTTCAAAGTTAAAATTTATTTTGAAATCTCTCTGAGGGATAAAACCTTCAAAACTTTATTGTTGACAAAATTTTCAGGTAGAGAATACCCAGGAAAATTGCCTATTCATATTGCAAGGCTAACATTATGTACATAATTTCAATAATAAATAAAATAAACAACTTTACCAAGGACAAGTGAGTCTTCATGGATGACAAGAACAGTAGATTATTTCCTGATTATTTACAAACATGTATTATTACCTTTCACACTTTAATATTGTGGAAACATATCTATATTTTTATTTATTTCTGTATATTTTCCTCAGAAGAATGACAAAAATGCGTAATACCGCGTGCAACCCCCCTGCTAAGAGACTTGAACTAGTACAATAACTGTATATAACATGAAGTTTCCTGAACAAAATGGCGGAAATTTTAATAAAAAATGTTGATGTTTGATCGTAAAATACAAAAAAACTGCAGGTTTGTGCGAGTGACAACAAGTGAATTCGAACTCAGCGTATAAATATCTATAGATTCATGTAAATTTAAAGTAGTGCCCGAAGGGGGGCAACAAAAATCGTTTTCTAAGCGACTTTTGGGGCCAGGGAATACGGCCTATATGTGCATTTTAGCGTGCTTATTCAATTACATACGCCAGAATACAAATAGCAGACCTACAAAAACAGGCTTTATTCAGTTTATAAATTAAGACGCTGCACAGGAAACAAAAGTAACCTTAACAACAAAAAACCCATGCAATGAAGATGAAGTTTTTCTCTAGGAAAATATATTGCATTTCGTTTTAGAATATACTGAATATCACAAATATGTAAAATTCCTAATAGATTTCACGATAAGCCATATAAAGGACAGACAATTTTACTCGTCAAGGGGAAAGTGCTGGCACTCAAATGGGTTACGCTTGTTGTAATAGCAGACACCGGATCGTTTTCCCCGGAACTTAGCTGTTTATAAGGTTATTTTAAAAATCTTCAATTTATTACAGTAATCGAAGTCCTTAGCTCGCAATCTTGAGATGAAATTGAGACCTCGTGTCTTCTTCTCTAAATCTGTCTATTTTCTATCATGAATGCCGCGACGATTTTCAGGTTTGGAGATACCCATCAGGAATGGCAACTTATTTACAAAGCCACCAAAGATGGATTCTCTTCACAAACATTTCATGAGAAATGCGACGACTTTCCAAAAACATTTACCGTTGTGGAGGTACGAAAACAGTCATATGAATAATGTATTGAAAAACTATCTGTTGTTTGAATTTCTGTTTCTGGCGCATGCAAGTCAAATGAAGACATATGTTTGTGATGTTGTCTCTGCACTCTTAAAAAGTGTATACTAAAGCAACACACCTTTTATGTCCAGAAAACAACACACCTTAAGGTGTAACATGTTACAGTAACACACCTTAAGGTGTGTTATTCGCTTGTCCAGAAAACAACACACCTTTAGGTGTGTTTTGAGAAAAGGTGTGTTTGTTAGCACGCCTTGGTGTGTTGCTGTGCTGTGCACGCCTTAAGGCGTGCTACAGTAACACACCTTAAAGTGTGCTGCTGTAACACACCTGATTGATTAACCTTATAGAAATCAATAAAGACACTTTTAAGTCAAAATAATTTATTATCCAAGGCAAGCTGAAAAGTTCGCTTGCACGCGGTGGGAATCTCAGATGGTAGAGCATAGAGCATTGGACTAGCAAACCAAAGCTCGCGGGTACGAATTCAGGGGCGTAGGAAGCACCTGGAGTTTGGGGGGGGCACCGGCTTGTAGGGGCACATTACTATCGGAAAGGGCACCTAAAAAATTTTTCCCGGAAATTTCTCCTGAGGAAAATTTTCCGTCGTATCATACCGAAATTTATGTTTGTGACCTAATTTTTAAAAAAATTTTGTAAATTTCCACAAAAAAACGGCACCTATTGTTTTAATTTAGTATTTACAGCGACATTAGCTTCTACAAAAGGGGCACTTTTCCTCACAAAAAAGGGCACTTTTCAACACAAAAAGGGCACTTTTTATCACAAAAAAGGGCACTTTTAGTCCTTTAAAAAAATTTGGGGGGGCACGTGCCCCCCGTGCCCCCCCGCTTCCTACGCCCCTGGGTACGATTCCCACCGCGGTGAAGTAAACTTTTTAGCTTGCCCGGTGTGGAGATACTCAGAGACAACATTAGAAACATATATTTTCTCCCGAGTGCATG